>APFE030751277.1:14527-61287 GCA_000404065.3 Pinus taeda | reverse complement strand
CTCCCACTTCTTCCTGCTTTCAACCTGCATTTCTTCTTCATAACATTCGGGTTCACCAGAATCAGTCAACAATAAATAATATAATGAAGGAGAGTATCATTCAGGGGGCATACTTACCCTAGTAGATCTTCTAACACCACTTTCAGGTGTGGGTCCCTATTGCTATTGTGGTGGTTGATGTTGTTGTGGTTGTTGATTATTATTATTTTCAGGCACCTTTACTTTTTTCAGTGATTTCATCAAGAACTGTGTATTCCTTGTTTTCTTCTTCCCGTTTCTTTTCCTGCAACTGATTCTTATACAAGACCTTTTCATTGAATATTACATCTCTGCTCCTAACGATTTTGTGATTTTCATAATCATATAAGCGATAACCAAAATCATTAACACCATATCCAATAAAGGTACATTTCTTTGATTTTGCCTCAAGCTTTGTTCTATTTTCTTTATTAATATGGACAAAGGCCTCACAACCAAAATGCTTTAAAAAAGAGTAGTTTACCTTTTTACTTGTCCATGCTTCCTCTGGAACACCACCATCCAAGGAACTTGAAGGCCCTCTATTTATTAGATAAACTACAGTATCTACAACATCTGCCCAAAATTGTAAAGGCAATCCTGCATGCAATCTCATGCACCTTACACTCTGCATGATTTTTTTGTTCATCATTTCTGACACACCATTTTCTTGTGGTGTTCTTGGAACTGTCTTCTTTCTGTGAATTCCATGCTCTAAAAAATAGCTATCAAACTCTTTGCTACAATATTCACCTCCATTGTCTAATCTAAGACACTTCAATTTCTTTCCTATCTCAATCTCAACCAAAGCTTTCCATTTCTTGAAAGTATCAAATATATCAGATTCATTCTTAATACAATAAATCCAAGTTTTTCTAGTTGCATCATCAATAAAAGTAACATAATAATGAGAGCCACAAAGAGATGATATCTGAGTAGGTCCCCATACATCTGTATGCACAAGCTCTAATTTTTCACTCTTCTTTTCTTTCCCAACTCTGAGAAATCTAACTCTTTTCTGTTTTCCATAAATGCAATTCTCTCATAAGTCCAAATCAACATTCTTCAAACCCGATAATGAATTCCTTGAGTGAAGAATCTTCATCCCCTTCTCACTCATGTGTTCGGGCCTATGATGCCATAAAGCTATATCTGCTCCTTTGGAAGTTAAAGCATTAACAAAGTTAGAAATACCATTGCATAAATACAATGTACCAACCTTTTCTCCTTTTGCTATTACCAGGGCTCCTTTGGTGACCTTCCAAGCTTTATCTATGAAAGTTGTCACACAACCTTCACCGCCTAATTGCCCTGTTGAAATCAAATTTTTCTTCAGATCTGGAACATGCCTTACCTCCTTTAGTAGCCATTGGTTTCCATTCTGACGTTGTACAAGAACCTTACCCATTCCAACAATTTTACAGGATTTATCATCACCCAAATAAACTTGTTCAAAATCTCCTTCAACATAGACATGAAAATATTTTTTATCAGGTATGGCATGGAATGAGGCCCCTGAATCTACCACCCAAGAATCAGTAATATTTTCGAAAGAAAGAATCAAAGCATCTTGTAACACCTCACCTGTCACATTTGCTTCATGGCTATTTTCTTGTTGTGCATCTACTTCTTTTCCCTTCCGAGATCTACAGTCTTTCTTTAAGTGTCCTTTCTTTCCCCATTTCTAGCACACTATCCTCGATCTGGACTTGGATCTGCCTTTCCTTGATTTACTGTGATATCCTGAGCTATTTCCTCTTTCCATTTTTCTTCCCCTAGAATCTGCACTCAAAGCATTACCCGATGTCTCACCGGAGCTTTTCCGTCGCATTTCCTCGCTAAGGATAGCATTGACAACATCATCAAACTTTAAAGTACTAGATCCAGAAACAGAGTTACTAATGGCCATTACTAAACCATTCCAACTTTCTGGCAATGAGCACAAGAATAACAGAGCTCTAACTTCATCATCAAAGTTTACCCCTACAGAACTTAAATGACTTGTAATAGTATTAAAATCATTTAAATGGTCTACAACAGATCCACCTTCCGACATCTTCATATTAAATAACCGTTTCATAAGAAATACCTTGTTTGAGGTCGAGGGTTTTTCATATAGTTTCACCAACACCTTAACCAAACCCTCCATCATTATTTCCTTCAAAATGTTGAAGGTGACCGATGTTGTGAGGCACAACCATACTGTTATGAGTGTATTTCTATCGAGAAGGTTCCATTCTTCATTTGTCATACCCGTCTGCATCTTTGTTTTTCTTCCCAATGGTAGGTACAAATATTTCTGGTACAGATAATCTTCCATCTGCATCTTCCACAGTGAGAAGTTTTGGCCATTAAATTTCTCGACCCTAAACTTACCATCTTCCGCCATTTCTCCCACTCGAACGAGGAACCCTTCTTTCCTGCGCGTTTATTAGCCAAATAGACCTTCGGCTTTGATACTAGTTGTTAGAAAATTATATATTACAAAGCAATGGAACACATAGAATAGTGCATAAATATAAACACAGAAAACACATAAAACTAGAGAGACACAGATATACGTGGTTCACCCAGTTTGGGCTACGTCCACCCCGAACAGCTAGTCCTTCCTTTCTATTATCTAACAAAATGAAGAGACACAACCTACAATAAATCCACTGTAATATCCTCTATTCTCTCTAACAGTCTCACCTCTCTATTTTTTGCTCAAAGAATACACATCTATTACACAATCTCAATACAATGCCCTCATATAAAGAGAGGGGTTGTCTTCTAGGGCAAAAAGGCCCTAAACTACACATAACTTCTACCGTTAGATCATCTGCCTAATGAATGGTCCAGATTGACTAGAAATTACTAAACTTTTATAAGGAGATTTTACATATCTTTTTAGCTTCGAGGGCACTACCCCCAAACCCCCGCCGGGGGACTGCTGGCCCCTGGACCCCCCAGCCAAGGGGGATTAGCCCCCCCGAACCCCCATGGTGGGGACAAGTTCCCCTCGCACCCCCCGCGTGGAGGGGTGTACAAACTTCTTGTGGTATACATTCGGTTGAAACAAAGACCTCTAAATAATCATGCCCCACACCCAACACTGTAGTATCCAATTTACCGAATCCTTTCAATCAAACTTCCTCATCTCGCTTTTTCTTGATTTTAAAAGCTCAATCTTGAAATGACTGTAACTCTGTACTTTCGGGTCTTTAACTTCTGAAATTTCAGCCTTTAATAGCCCTCTAGGTCCTCTTTCTAACTCCGCAATTATGATCGCAATTGGATTCTTGAAGAAAGAGTTATTCCCAATCTCCCTGATGACCTAATTATATACTAGTTCAGTAGAGTGAAATTGTACTACGTGCCATGTGTCACGGTTTCAACCTTACGTTCTTAAAATTATACAAAAACAAAATAAACTCCATTCTCTTTCTTAAACGTTATGTTAAATTTCAATCTAATGCTCAAAGAAAAAGTTATGATGATTTTCCCAAGGTCACCTATTTAGGATGTAATTCGTGAGTCTGAAAAAACCTTAAATTCCTCAAATTATATTTCCAAAAATATAGTGAGACAAGATCTAACATTCGGACCCGAGGTTCAGACCGATTTCTTTTCAAATGGGTTTTTTTTTTAGGTTTTGAAACATCATAGAAAAAACGTTATAGCTAAAATTCCACGATGACCTTTTTTAGATGGAATTCTGGAGCTTGGAAAAACCCTAACTTCCTTAAATCATATATCCTAAAATATAGCGAGATAAGATATGAAATTTAGACTCGACGTTCAGCAAGATTTTTTCTCAAATGGGTTTTTTTTTTACCTTCTGAAATGTCATTAAAAAAAGTTATGGCAAAAATGCCACGATGACCTATTTGGAGCAACAAAACCCTAGAATCCAAAGCTCTGATACCAAATGTTATGAAACCAACTCACAAAAAGATAGAAAAGATAGATAAATGCCTTAGAAATAAGTGTCTTTGAGGGGGAAACCTCCTTTACATTACACAAATTAATAATTCTTGGATGATACAAATGACAAGACCTCCTTTCTATATATAGGAGTCTAAGGGGTCATAATATATTCAGAGCCGAGATAACAATAATAATGAAAGGGCACAATAATAGTAATAGTGGACTTCTATGGGGCACAATAATAACAATATGGGGACTACATGGGCACAACAATATAATAAGGGCATTATGCTAATAGCAATAAGGGGTTACACTAGTAGTATAGGGACCTAACAATATATTTTCATCGAATTCTCTAATTCTAAGATATGTTGTAGAACATAATTTTTTTTTTATTAATTGTTGGCTTTGATTATGATAAACTAGAATACGAAATCCTATTATGTCTTAGCCATGAGTAGGTGTTTGGTGTGCGTTATATTATTTTCATGACTAGTACCACATGCGAAGCTGGGGGTTTAGTGGGCGGCGGCAACTCCCCTTGTTGGGGGATTTGCAGGGGGCAGTAGCCCCCCTACACAGGTCTAGGGCAACGCCCTGGGAATTTCGTTTTACACCCTATATTAGGTGGGAGGACCTACCTGTGATGTTGTGCATGCATTTCGCACATGGTTTTGGGCATGATGGTTTTTTGCCCATGGTATTTTGTAGATCTCGTCAAGGGAACTACGATTATGTTCTAATCTAGGGTTAACTGCTTGGGGTTTATGGGTGCTTCAACATGTATATATATGTATTGTAACATTGAAAGGAAGATAATGAAAAATCAATCTCGTAGTCCCGGTTTTCAGATCGAGGGGAAAATATCTATGTATTTCTTTTTTGTTTCTCACCATTGTATATTTTTTGTTTTTATAAGAATTCGTTTGCAGGTAATTTCTGTATGGGGTTAGAAACTACATTTGGTTTTAGAGTTGTTTTGGCTTCAAGGGGACACTTTTGTTGCTAAGGGGTTTGTCTCGGGCCTGTGGTAGACCCTGTTCAGTGGGAGATATGCAGGATCAATTCTTGTAGTGAAAGAAGATGGTGAGCATTGTAAAGATATAGATTGAGAAATTTAATGGTCAGAGTTTTGAGTTGTGGAAACTCAAGATGGAGGATTTGCTGGTGGATAAAAATCAGTGGATCATGGTAGATCTAGGTACTAAACCAACGACAGTGTCCAATGAAGACTAGAAGAAGTTGGATTGGAAAGCAAAGAGCACAATACAGTTGTGTATCTTAGATTTAGTATTGTTGAATGTATCAGGGGAAGCTTCAGTGAAGGCTTTGTGGCACAAGTTAGGGAATTTGTATAAATATAAGTCTTTGGTGAATAAATTGTTCTTATGGAAAAAATTGTATAACCTAAGGATGAAGAATGGAAACTCGTTTATAAAGCATTTGAATACATTTAATATTGTGGTAAGCTAGTTTTTATCTATTGATATTACAATTTTAGATGAAGATAAGTTCATTAGTTTGTTGTGTTCTCTACCAGATTCGTGGGATAGTCTGGCTGTTGTAATAGGTAGCAATACAACTACCTTGCAGTTCGATGAAATAGTTTCATCCTTTCTGTTGGGGGAGATGAGATGAAAAATATGGATGACCAGAATGGAGATGCATTGTCTGTATGAGGATGGTCCCAGAACATAAACAAAAATAAGTCATTGAGTGGGAGATCTAAATATGGAGGGAGATCTAAATCTCCAAGATAGCTTGTAAAGGTGTGATGGAAATGCCGAAAGGAAGGGTACTTCAAAAAGGACTGTAGATCTAAATCTCTTGAGAAAGGAAAGAGATATGATGATGCACCTTCTGCAGAGTTGAAAACCACCTCACATGAAGGTGGGGATGTGTACTTGGCTTTTTCTTCAAGTACACATGTAGATCATAAGGCATGGTTGAATTTATTAGGTGCATCCTTTCACTTCACTCTGCATAGGGAGTGGTTGTACGAATATAAGAAATATGATGGTTGTGATGTCTTCTTAGTGGATGACAGGAAGGCCAGAATTGTCAGACGCAGAAAATTCAAGATGATGTTGCAAGGTGGAAGAATTATAATGCTTTTGGGTGCTCTACATATTCTTGCATTGGCCAAAAATTTGATTCTATAAGAAAGATGGATGATGCAGGTGTAAAAGCAATGTTTGAGAAGGATACCTGAAAGATGGTCCAGGGAGCACTGATATTGATGTGGGGAGTTCGGATTGGAACTCTACAAAAGCTTTTGGGTATCACTTTTATTGATGTGTGCAACAGTTTTGTGATTCCTGAAAGTGGAGTACAAAATCTAGTGGTCTCTAGAGGAAAGCCCATCCTATGGCATCAAAGGCTTCGACATATTGGAGGGAAGGGCCTTCAAATACTTCATGGTAATGATATGGTAAAAAGTATGTGTAATTTATTTCTAGATTTCGATTTTTATGAACATTGTGTATATGGGAAGCATAATCGGGTGATTTTCCCCTCTATTACTAAGAGGGAAAAAGGGATAGTAGAGCTTGTGCACAATGATGTGTTTGGACCTATGTCAGTTCCATCACTAGGTAAGTCTATGTACTATGTATAATTTATAGATGGCTTCTCAGGAATAGATGGATATATTTCCTCAGGAAGAAATATGAAGTCTTTGATAGGCTTAAATAATTTAAGGCAGTAGTGGAAAACCAAACAGAGAAGAAGATAAAGGTGTTGAGGATAGATAATGGTGGAGAGTTTTGCAAGAAGGAATTTGAAGAGTTCTGTAAGAAGTGTGGTATAGCATGACATAATAATACTCCTTACACACCTAAAAAAAAATGGATTCGCAGAAAGAATGAACATGACATTGATGGAAAAGGAAAGTAGCATGCTCAGTGGTGCCAAGTTAGGATAGTAATTCTTGGCAGAGGCAGTGGAGACTACATGTTACTTGGTTAATAGATCACCTTCATTAGAATTTGAGGATAAGTCTCCACATGAGGTATGAACTGGTAAGAAACCCTCTCTTTCACATCTAAGGGTATTTAGCGGTGATGCATATATACATGTTCCAAAGGAGAAAAGAACCAAGTTGGATAGTAAATCTAAAAGGTGCATCTTTATTGGGTCTAAGGATGGTTTAAAAGATTATAAGCTTTGGAACCCATAAACAATGAAGGTTGTGTACATCTAAGATGTGGTGTTTGGAGAAGTGAAATATGTTATTAAACATGAAGTCCAACCAAAGGAACCTTAGAAGATAGCGTTTGAGCTAAAAGAGGAAGAATCAGACTCTACAACAAAAGAGGAATCAAAAGATGAAGAGCCACAAACTCCATCTATTGGAAGATCAATTTGAGAAAGAAGGAAAACATAAAGGTATAGTCCATCTAATTTATGTTCAATTTTTTTTTTATCAGTTACTGATGATGTGTAATGCCCCACTTAAATCTTATCATGCAAATTTTATTAATGTTTACATGACCTGAAAATATTGAGAAATATTGGTGAATACCTTCATTATTGGAAACTATAAATTTATTTACTACTATAAAATTCATTATTTCTATTTTATTCAAATTCCCAAATTTCATTCTCAAATTGAATCTTAGGTAGGATATGGTCTCCTTCCATTATTTCAAATTATATATATATATTCATCTCATATTCCCAAATGTACTCTCACATTTACTTGGGAGAAGACATGGTCCTCTCCATTTAATTACATCTCACATTCCTAAATGTACTCTCACATTCATTTGGGAGAAGACATGGTCCTCTCTATTTAATTACATTTCACAATCCCAAATGTACTGTCACATTTACTTGGGATAAGACATGGTTCTCTCCCATTAATTTCACAGTTTTATATTCACATCACATTTCCAAATGTACTCCCAGATTTACTTGGGAGAAGAGAAGTCAGCTGTATGGATGTAAAAGAAATTAATGACATTAATGAGAGGTGGTTGAGGTGGAGAAAAGAAAGAGGGTATAAAAAGGGAAGGAGGAAGGGAGAAAATGGGCATGTGTGAGGGTCTTTCTTTGATTTTAGGATTGGCTGTGATTTTAGGATTGTTGTGATTTTGGGAGAACTAAGGGATTATTGTTTATCTTGGTATGGTTTATTCATCTTGGACGCACAATACAACTGGTTGGACTTGGACTTGGAGGGCTAGGGAACCTATGGAGGTTTCCTAGGCTAGGAATTATTTCCTAGTTGGCTAGGAGGTAAATCCAGTTGGTTTAGTCAAGAGGAGCGTTCAGTAGGAGCAATAACTCAAAGGCATCTTCACCAGCCACTAGTACAGGTATTTCTCTATAGATTACTCATGTAAATTAATTGAAATGAAATTCTCATTATAAGTTATAGGGATTAGAATGTAAATGGTAAAATTTTTATTGTTTAAAAGTCTTGTAAGAAAGTAAATTATTTCCTCTTATTGCATTTAAATTCCAGAGAGATAGATCTATTAGAAGACCCTAGGATAACGCCTTCCACATGGTATCAGAGCTTTGGTTCAAAATCTGGACCCAAAGCCCACTAAACCCAGATTCCGCTATAAGAGCTTGTAGCCCTCATAAGGACTCATAATCCTAATATATATACACATAACGAATTGTTCTTAGATTAGAAATGATGCCCTCTGTATTGCTATGCTATATATATATAATATATATATATATATATAGGTGTCTGTATATGTTCCTAGGTATATCGTGGAAATTTTCACCATAGAACCTTGTGGCTTTCTGGACAAAGACTGCCCTTCAGCATTATAGCATGACTTTTATAGATTGCATCCGAAATGAGAACCTTAGTGTCCTCCATTGTCCTGTCTAGCGATGTTGTTGAATTCATCTGCTCCTATCCCTCTGGTAATAAGGAACTCCTCCGCCTTCATTTTCTGCCATTAAATTCCCTAGATTTTTTTTTTTTAAATATGTCTCCCCTGTTGTGGTTAGTACCTGTCTTCGGCCTTAAATGTATGAACCGTTTTTTTAACCTCGATCCAACTGCACCTTTGATTCTTTTCAAACCCTTTTGGTTGATTGATTGGGCCTTTGATTGATTATATGGATGCATTTCTCTATTGTTCATGCCCTCGAAGTTGAGCTTATTTGTTTGATTTCTCTATTGTTCTCAGACGTGTCTTATTCAGAACAAGCCTGACAGGCTTAAAGTCAAACTTTTGTTTGTTTTATGACCTTCTATGAAGGAATGACGCTTAAATCCCTACGCAGGTGGAGGAACTACACACACATCAATGGATTAATATGACCCAACAATCACCCCGCCTCAACACCCTTTTCTCTAAAAAGCTCTGCCTTTTCCTTTTGAAATCAGAATGTCGTTAAACAATGTATTGAAATAGGAGGTTCGGGGTTTGATTGCTCGACCTGTCCTCAACCAAACTTGTTATTAATGCCTTTGAAAACACCCCAAAACAATGCTTTTCCCTTTTTATGCGAGATCAGGATTTGACGATCCAACGGTCAAGATTAAATCACTTATCGCTAGTCAGCAGTCACTAGGTCCTTGACTGAGCGCTTTCCTTAGGTAGAGTCCCGATACAATTTATTTCTAATCGCTATTGGCAATCACTGTTGTCTCCACCTAAAACCTTACCGCTCCCCCCTCAAGTCCTGATGCGATATGTCGCCATATCACATGTCACAAAGTTTGGGGTTGGGCCTTTAACACATGCCGCTCAGCTTCAGCGATGCGATTCACCGATCGCCGATCAACGATATCACATATTACATAGTCGCAATATCACAAGTCGAAAATTCCACGAATTAGGATCACTCTGCTTTAGGCCTCTAATCCGATATTACCTTATGGACTCGATGGGTGATAAAAACCCTACCTTATAACATTTCGGATCTGAAAGTTGCACTTCAGAGTTAGGCACTTCAAAGGGCTAGTCCCTCTCCACTCAAACTCTATGATGCGATATTGGTTGCGAACTCAACAAGGGTATCAACCATACTTAATAGGATTTCAAGTCCAGATAAAAGGTTTTATGCGTTAAAAATACATATATGACCAATCATAAAAGATTTTAATATACATGCAGGCATGAGGATTTAGGAGAAGGATTTGAAAGCAACATCATGATAGGATTCAGGTGTACAACTGTGACTATCGCAGATCCAAGGTGAACAAACAGTGACGATTTAAATACACTTATAAACATAAACTAATTGATTAAGGCATAGTATGGCTAGGAAACACATACATACACAGTTGCTTTGTCCTTCTCTCCTCTTTGTATCCTTCGAACTCTGCCTAGATTCATCTACTAAATAGAGTCATTAAGTATAAATAGAATTCATCATCTCATACTGAATCACACTGTCCACACTTAGAATTAACTCTCTGTATATACTATACGCTTATGATTACATATTTAAGACTTATAGTAGGCGACCTTCTTCTCCTACGCTGTCATAGGCTTACAAATCCTCTCGAATCCTCTCTATCAGTCTCTCAAATCCTCTTCTGCAAAAAGAAAAAAAAAGAAAGAGAGGAAATCACATATATATTGTTAGTTAAGTGTTTCTTTTCTATTACTTTCATCCATGGATGTTGCCACAGAAAAGTAATAAGCACTTTATTCCTCTTCCATACTAAACAAACTTTCCTATATTTACAATAAATCAGAGATGAACATTCCTGAAAGATGTGTTTTAGAATCAAAACTCAAGGATAATTGTTCCAGAAAAGACTTTTTTCGATGTAACTAAAAGATAAAGTGCAGTAAAATTATATATATAATTATATATATATAATATTATATAATATATATATATATATATATATATATATATATATATATATTATATATATATATATATATATATATATAGATATATATATATATATATAGGGAATTAGAGGGTAGACAATGTCCACACACAAGGTTTGTTGAGTAATATATACATAAAAAAAAAGGATCAAGCTTTGTCTTATGATAGACATATTTTTTCATGACTAGTTGACAAAATATATCAACCACACACCAATTTAATAGTTAATTTAGTTTTCTTAAATGAAATTTCAAAAGGGGGCCTAGTTATAATAATGTGATTAAAATGGAAGGTTAAATGTTCAAAAAACATATGAAATGGATTTAGTGCGATCATTTAGAAATACCTAAGGATACTCAGGGATGACTAGCAAATGTGGGTTATGAACCACAAAGCCTATCGAAAGCATTTTATAAAGCCTCAAGCCTTTGAAATCAGACCATATAACATAGCAGAGCTTTTATACACTATTTGGATTTTCTTTAAAAAAAACGTCGAGACCATACAATTATCGAAATACACAAGAACAAGGGAGTACACATGGAAACCCCACCACAACACAAAGTCAGACTTCAAACTCATTAAACCCGCGTATAGAATTATCGTCGGGTCTGCCTTCCATATCATTGTTGCACTACTCCTCCTCCAAAGCCCGATAAAGATATCACCGATCACTTCTATCGACGATATTTCCACATCACTCATCGGTCACCCGTCTATCGTGATCAACATATTGGTGTTTTGCCATTCTGCAGTCGCTAGTCCTTTGACTCCCCATATTGTGATTAGCGATTTGATCGCAACAGCCAATCCTAGATCTGATATGATAGTTTTCGTTCAATCACAATTCGTTATCATGTCATCGTTTCGCTCCATTCCGCCGATGTGGTATGGGATCTCTGCTCTTCCGCGAATTGATCTAGACTATTGATCCATAAGATCTAATGACTCCTGTCCATTCTCCCATTCATTCCTCTCCATTTGGTCTCATTTTCCTTTGATGGATTCTTCACTTTCTGTAGGTTTCCTCTGCCATCCTCTGTCTAAAAACACGATGACTCCATATATATATAACAATCACTCACTATCGACAAATTGCCATCAATCCATTCAGTGATCGATGGTTGATTGAACCTGCACATGGGACATTCAGCCTATATATATGAAATAAACTCAGATGCACAATTTTAGCAATATAACACACTTTACATTATATACAATGTGATTACAAGCTAGGATATTTCAACCTTAGAACCGAGCTCCCATTCGACTACATTTTTACTCACTCTGGTTTACACAATTCTATATCTACCACTTGTATCACTCTCTCTAATCTTTGAACACACAAATTCATCACATGTATATATCACATTGGATCAGATCACTGAAAGGATCCGATCACTCCTCTAACAAACCATTCCATAAATCATGTATGGCAGATTACATTAAATAAAGTCTTCTATGTGTGAGACGAGTAAGAAGGCCCTAAGTTGTGCTAATAAGACTTAGGTATCATGCAGATTTGAACAAATCAAAATGGTGAGGACATGAAGAGACCAAGGGCCTGGAGAGTCTTCACAAGGGCCTCCTTCAAATAACCCATTACCTTCACGAGAATTGACTCTCATCCTGCGTTCCCTGGAAGCAATTAATGAGACCTTAAGAGGGCACCAAACAAATGAAATGTAAGGATAACACCCTCCATCAGGGTTAGGGAACCCTGAGGGATCTAGAGACTATGGTAGAGGACCTCCAATGGAGGACATTACTAGGGAGCTTCAGAAGATTAAGCTCCCAGACTTTGCAGGAGGTCGTGCCAACGAGTGTGCAAAATCCTGGTTAGAAGGGAAGAGAAGGTGTTTTGCACTAAGGGATTACAATTCCAATTCCAAAGCCAAAATAACAATATTCCAACTCAGAGATAGTGCTCTAAATTTGTGGGGTAACTTGGAGCGTCAACTACACGTCACTCTAGATATAGTTACTTAGGAATTATTAGAGGAGAGGTTCAGTAAGAAGTACCTACCAATGTATTATGAAGAATAGCAGGTAGGAGCCTTCCATGCCTTGATACAGGGAGGTCATACTGTAGAAGAATATGAAATACGATTTATGGAATTGGTCAAGTATGTCTCCTACATGGATACTAACCGGCGGCAAGCAGATCATTTTATGTACGGGCTGAAACGTAAGATTAGGGCAATGGTGCGGATGTGGAAACCATCCTCAGTTGCAGAATCTATAGATCAGGCTCATTATGTCGAAGAACAGTTAGATTTAAAGGTGAAGGTAGGGCCCTCTTTCCATGCCAAACAAGGTTTATAGGGAAGGTCCCTCATATCTTCCAAAGGGGAGGAAGTCTAAGGCCACCAACGTATGGAAACAAGGCTATACCTAGAACACCGATAGTAGGGATTTCAATAGTCTCTAGTGCAACTTCACCCACAGCTTCAAGAGTGCATACAAGTCAAAGACATACATGAGGAGCAGCAAGTGGGGGCAGGTGTTCCAAGGGGAGAAACTCTTTCCAAATAACTCCACAACATTTGGTTGAAGGTCCACCACGCATCACTTGTTGGGGATGCAAAGGAGCTCATTACCAGCGGGACTGCCCTGAGTTACAGATTGGTAACAATAGAAGAGAGGGAGAATAACCAATGGGGAGAGTAGGTAGCCAGCACCGAATCTATGCAGCATTTGACAATCAGCAAGTTGAACACCGGTTTTCCATGGTAGAAACCTCAAGTATGATAAACAAAGTGAAAGTTAAACTTTTGTTTGATTATGGTGCTACAGATAGTTTTATTTCACCAATTGCATTAGAAAAATGTGGGTTGGAAGCCTATGAGCATGATTACTTTAAACAAGTTGAGATGACTTCTGGAATTAAAAAAGTAGTAGGACATAGTGTTGATCAATATTAGGTAAACCTCGGGGTGTGTACGACTAAGTTGAAGGCATATGTCACAGCATTGGGGACGTATGATGTAATTATTGGAATGGACTGGCTAGAAGCTCATCAAGCTTTGGTAGACTGTTTCAAGAAGAAACTGATCTGTTTAGATGATGAAGGTAGGCCAATTGAGATTTTTGGAATCAAGAGGGGATTGTCCCTACGATTCATATCTATGATGAAGGTAAAATGTTGTCTCAGACAAGGTTGCAAACTATATTTGGTCGAGGTTGTAAGTGACTGGAAAGGACCTTCCTTAGATCAACATCCAGTTTTGTCAGAATTCAAGGATGTTTTTCCGAAGTAATTGCTTGGATTACCTCTTGTAAGAGAGATTGATTTCACCATCGACCTAAAACCAGGTGCAGAACCAATATCTAAGACACGCTATAGGATGACAGCCCCAGAACTTTGTGAGTTGCAGATGTAGTTAAAGGAGCTCTTAGACTTGGGATTTATCAGACCTAGTATTTCACCTTGGGGTGCACTAGTGATTTTTGTCAAGAAGAAGGATGGTTCCTTGCGGCTATGAATAGAATATAGAGACTTAAATAGAGCCACAATAAAGAATAGGTACCCTATGGCTTGAATAGATGACTTATTTGATAAAATTGAAGATCGATCTACGATCTGGGTACCACCAATTGAGGATTAAGGAGGATGACATCTCAAAAACTGCATTTCAAACTCGGTTCGGGTAGTATGAGTCCATAGTTGTTCCATTTTGTCTAACCAATGCACCAACAGTATTCATGAGCCTCATGAATGGAGTGTTTATGAAGTACTTAGACCAATTTTTGCAAGTCTTCCTCGACGACATTCTTGTGTATTCCAAGAATGAAGAGGAGCATGAAAGACACCTAAGGGTGGTGTTGACATGCTTAAGGGAAAATCAAATGTATGGGAAATTGTCAAAATGTTCCTTCTTTCAAAAGGAAGTTCATTACCTTGGGCACATAATTTTAGGAGAATGGATTTCAGTTGACCCGGAAAAGGTGAAGGCCATAAAAGATTAGCCAATACCAAAAAACGCCCGTGAGGTACGTAGTTTTATGGGGCTGGTAGGGTATTATCGCAGGTTTGTGGAAGGGTTTTCAAGGATTGCAAAAACCATCACCACATTACAAAAAAAGGGGGTCATGTATGAATGTACAAATGAATGTGTCACTGTATTCACAGAACTAAAGAGGCTACTAACTAGTGCACCGATCCTTCAAGTACTAGACATGGGAAAAAACTTCATTGTCTGCACCGATGCTTCGGTGCAAGGATTGGGTGCGATATTGACGAAGGTAGAGTAATAGCTTACGCATCTAGAAAATTGAAGAAACATGAAGGGTTATATGCTACCCATGACTTAGAATTAGTATCCGTGATTTTAGCCTTGAAGCTGTGGAGATACTACCTCATTGGGAGAAGATTTGAGTTAATAATAGATCATCAAAGCCTGAAGCTCTCTTCACTCAAAGGGATTTGAATGCCAGACAAAGGCGGTGGAGCGAATTCATGAGTGAGTATGATTTTGAAATCACATAAATCAAGGGAAAGGAGAATGTAGTGTCAGATGTACTAAGCATTAGGCCACGAACCTTCTCCCTAGTAGCCTTAAAGGTAAATTTAAGGGAACGGATATTGGAGAAACTCTTTGAAGATAGTTGGTATCTAAAATTCATCTCAGCCATCCAGAATGGGAAACAGATACAACCAAAGTTTGAGGGATATGTCCTTGAACTAGATGGGCTATTGAGATTCCAAGGGAGAATGTACATACCTAAGGAAGGGGGTATAAGAGAAACCATCCTCAAAGAGTCTCATAGAGCACTATATTGTGAACATCCTGGGGTAAAGAAGATGTACACAGACACAAAAAAACTCTTCTTTTGGGTAGGCATGAAGCACGACATAGTCCAGTTTGTCACTAAATGTCTTGATTGTGAGTGAGTGAAGGCCGATTATTGCCATCTAGCAGGACTCCTATAACCTAATGACATACCTACATATAAATGGGAAGTAATTTCCATGGATTTTGTGGTGGGTTTTCCACTCACTTCGCAGACGCACAATGCTATATTAGTTATAGTTGATAAATTGACCAAAAGTGCCCATTTATCCCAGTAAGGGACAGTTACGATGTTACGGATGTGGCACGAGTGTTTGTCAATGAAGTTATTCGACTACATGGATTGCCCACAAATATCATTTCTGATAGAGACTCCCTATGTACATCTAGGTTTTCGACAAGTTTACTGTCAACATTAGGGACTCAGTTGAACCTGAGCACTACATATCATCTAGAAATGGATGGGTAGACTAAAAGAGTAAATCAGTTCCTATAGGACATGCTTAGGATGTGCATCATGGATAATCAACCTTAGTGGGAAAGGTACTTACCATTGGTAGAGTTTGCCTATAATAACAGTTATCATAGTTCAATCGGGATGCCTCCTTATCAAGCTCTATATGGAAGGCCTTGCCGGATTCCATTGATTTGAGAAAAGTTGGAGGACCGAGTAATAGTTGGCCTTGAATTAGTTTAAGAAATGGAGGAATAAGTAAAGCAGGTTCGATAAAGGTTAAATGAAGAGTTATGCTGATTCACATAGGATTGATCACAGTTATGAAGTAGGGGACCAAGTTTTTATTCATATCCAGCCCAACAAAAGGACCATTCGGTTTGGGAAGGGGATGAAATTGTCACCTCAGTTCGTAGGACCTTTTAGGATCAAGGAGAAGATTGGACCAGTTAACTATCATCTTGTACTGCCACCACATTTGCATAAAAATCATGATATTTTTCTTGTATCTATTTTACGACATTATGTTTCTGATGAATCTCACAAACTGGATTGGAGGGAATTGTAGCTGTCGGACATGGGAACCGTAGAGGTTGAACCATTACGCATATTGGATTGTGCGGTTCAACATCTCAGACGTCGCATAGTGGACCAAGCTAAGGTCTAGTGTGACAAGTATAGCCCAAGATCTGCTACCTAGGAGGATGCAGAGACTATGCGTCGTGACTACCACTCACTTTTTGAGCATCTGTGATGCCCATTTTTGACTTAGATAGCTACCTATGTTAAGGTTCTATTTTACAGTTCCATGTTATTTATTTCTGAACATTATGTAATGTTTATGCATTTGATTGAACATGTGAAATTACTTAGGTTTGATTTGGATGATGGAAATGTTTGATGTATGACCTAATGTATGACTTACTTGGTGATGATTTATCTAGTGCATGCCTTATCAGAGCTATTTCTATTTCATGTATGGCTTAAGTGGATATGGTTTATCTAAATGAATGACTTAGTGAAATTATGATTTGTTTCTAGTATGAACTACAAAATTGACACATGGATACTAGACTTAATAATGTGATTATTATATGTCTTGTTGTTACATAAATGCATGAATGAGATCTAACCCACAGGGTGAAAGAACTATATGATAGTCGCTATATACTCTTCCATTGAGGGAAGGTCGAGACATCTCATGGGGAAGGTATAATGCACATTGTTCTATTACATTTGGTATCTACTTGATAGATATGCACTCTTATGACATGAGTAAAATGCAAATGACAAGGCGCAAGACTACCTGACTAGATTATTCGATGACAAGTCCAACCAGCTCTATAGTGTGGTCCGTTTTAGGGCATTGACCCTAGTTGTGAAGGAGGGGTGGAGGCATTCCCACCGTGTATCCTTCGAAACCTGGAATTGTGGGAGGGGAGTGGTGGACACACTCCCCTAGACGTGTGATGACAATTTCCAGTTGCCTGCGAGGGAAGTTAGGTCAATATAGTCGATGCTTCCACCATGTCAGTTTTATTAGTGGTTAGTATGGTCGTTGCCACTAATAAAGTAGCAGAGGATAGATAGGGTGGGAACGGAAGTAGGTCATGATGGATAGGAGGATATGGATCAGTTGGAGACTCTTGATGGGAAGAAATGTCATTGTTTGACTTATCAAATTTTACTGTTATAAGTCTCTCGTTTGCTATCATTTCGAACTCCTTGTATCTTTTCAATCTAACTTCGGGATGAAGTTTTGTAAAGGAGGGGTGTATGTAATGTCCCACTTAAATATTATCATGCAAATTTTATTAATGTTTACATTACCTAAAAATATTGAGAAATATTGGTGAATATCTTCATTATTGGAAACTATAAATTTATTTACTAATATAAAATTCATTATTTCTATTTTATTCAAATTCCCAACTTGCCTTCTCAAATTGAATCTTAGGTAGGATATAGTCTCCTTCCATTATTTCAAATTAATATATATATATATATATATATATATATTATAATATTATAATAAATATAAATAATAATATAAATAATATATATATATTCCCAAATGTACTCTCACATTTAGTTGGGGGAAGACATGGTCCTCTCCCATTAATTTCCCAATTTTATATTCATATCACATTTCCAAATGTACTCCCAAATTTACTTGGGAGAAGAAAAGTCAACTGTAAGGATGGAGGAGAAGTTAATGACATTAACGAGAGGTGGTTGAGGTGGAGAAGAGAAGGAGGGTATAAAAAGGGAAGGAGGAAGGGAGAAAAGGGACATGTGTGAGGGTCTTGCTTTGATTTTAGGATTGGATGTGATTTTAGGATTGCTGTGATTTTGGGAGAGCTAAAGGAACTTGTGGAGGTTTCTTGGGCTTAATGTTTGGAGGGATTATTATTTATCTTGGTATGGTTTATTCATATTGGACACACACTACATTTGGTTGGACTTGGGCTTGGAGTGCTAGGGAACTTGTGGAGGTCTCCTGGGCTAGGAATTATTTCCTAGTTAGCCGAGAGGTAAATCCAGTTGGGTTATTCAAGAGGAGTGTTCAGCAAGAGCAACAGCTCAAAGACATCTCCACCAGCCAATGATATAGGTATTCCTCTATAGATTACACATGTAAATTAATTGAAATGAAATGTTCACTATAAGTTATAGGGATTAGAGTGTAAATGGTAAAATTTCCATTGTTTAAAAGTCTTGTAAGAAAGTAAATTATTACCTCTTATTGCATTTAAATTCTAGAGAAATAGATATGTTAGAAGACCCTAGGATAAGGCCTTACATGATGATCCCTAAACTATCAGGGAGGTAGTAGATTCAGAGGATGGAAAACTCTAGAAAGAGGCCATGGTTAATGAAATGACATCTTTGGAAAAAAACAGCTGGAAGGAAACCCATTGGAAGTAAATGGGTGTTTAAGAAGAAGATGAATGTAAAAGGCAAGGTGGAGAATAAAAAGTATAGTTGGTAACAAAATGTTTTTCCTAGGTGCCAGGAATTGATTTTGGTGATATTTTTTCTCCTGTTGCAAAAGTAGATTCTATTATATTACTTTTATCTAGTTGTTGCTACTTTTGATTTGGAGGTAGAACAGATGGATGTGAAGACAACATTTCTTCATGGGGTGTAGAAGAAGAGATCTACATGAAGCAACCTGAAGGATTTGTAGTGAAGCGTAAGAAAGAACTAGTATGCAGGTTAAAAAAGTATCTGTATGGGTTAAAACAGCCACCAAGGATGTGGTATCCGAAATTTGATACATTTATACAGGGACTTGATTTAACCAAAAGTAAATCAGATCGCTGTGTGTATTTTAAATTAATTGGTGACCTTGTTATTTATTTGGTCTTATATGTGGATGATATGTTGCTCATTGGAAATAACAAAAAAATTATCCATGATTTTGAGGCCCAATTGTCCTCCAAATTTGACATGAAATATCTTGTTGCTACAATCTATATTTTGGGCATAAAAATCAAAAGAGATCAAGAAAAGAGGAAGCTATGGTTAAACTAGAGGAAGTATGTCGAGACAATATTATAGAGGTTTAATATGAAGGATAGTAAACTGGTGAAGGTTCCTATTCCTTTAGGTGTAAAATTAATTGTTGAACAATGTCCCAAGACACAAGAAGAGGAAGATGACATGTCCCTTGTTCCATACACAAGTGAAGTCGACAATCATATGTACTAGGCCAGATATTGCACATGCAGTGGGAGTATTGAGCAGGTTTATATAAAAACTAGGGAAAGATAATTAGACAACAATGAAGTGGGTTTTTAGGTATTTGCATGGCACTAGTGATTATGGTTCATGATATCAAGGAAGACCAGGATTGGACATAGTTTTTCACATCCATCAATTTATTTATGCAGTTTGGGCTGGAGATCTAGATTAGAGAAGATCTACAAGTGGTTATGTGTTTAAACTATTTGAAGGTGCAGTTAGTTGGATGAGTAAGAGACAGTTTGTAGTGGCACTTTTAGCTACAGAGGCAGAATACATCATAGCCACTGATGCAAGCAAGGAAGCAGTTTGGTTACAAAGATTGTGCTCAAGTATGGGGTTAGTACAACGAGCTATAAGGATATACTATGATAGGCAGAGTGAAATTATCTTGTAAAAGAACCCTTCTTATCATTCAAAAGACAAATCACATTCATGTTTAATATCACTTTGTAAGGGACAAGGTCGAGGAGAAAAAGGTGTTTCTGGTAAAGGTGGACACTTTGAAGAATACTATAGATACATCGACAAAGTCTATGAGCACTGAAAATTTCTCTTGGTGTAGAGAAACAGTGGGCATTGTAGGTATGGAGCATTGGCTAAGCTCTCCTGTGACCCCTTGTGTGGAAAATAAAACAAAAAGTGAGAGATTGTTGGGTGTGTGTTATATTCTTTCGACGACTAGCCCCACACGTGAAGCTGGGGGGTTAGAGGGGGTTGACAAGTCCCCCCTTTGTTGTTTGGGGCACGTTAGGGGGGAAATATCCCTCCCTATCAAGGGTTTGTAGGGGGGGGGCCTGCATGGAGTCTGGGGCAGTGCCTCAAGAAATTTTTTTTTGACTCTATATTAGGTGGCTAGACCTACTTATGGTTTTGTGCATAGATTTCACACATGGTTTCAAGCATGATGGTTTTCTACCGATGGTATTTTGCAGATCCAGTCAAGGGAACTACATTTATGTTCTAATCTAGGGTTAATGGATTGGGGGTTATGGATGTTCCAGCATGTATATATATGTATTGTAACATTCAAGCGAATATATTGAAAAATCAATTTGGTATTCCCAGTTTTGGGATCCAGGGGAAAATATCTGTATTTTTTTTTTTTCCTTTCCATTGTGTATTTTCTATTCTTTAAGAATTCGTTTGGAGGTAATTTCTATATAGTGTTAAAACCTACAATAGGGATCTTAAAAAACCCTTCATCACCAAACAAAAAAGAATTCCCAAGAGAAGTCACGCCTTGATATGAGGAGGTAAAACCTAAGGTACGATGACTAGGGTGCTCACTTAGTAGCTGCCCACCACTTTGGTTCTAAGTTGATCACATTATGTTCAAGGGACACTTACTTATTCTCTGTCTGGAGAAGGTACCATAGTGACCTGTCTTAGGTAAATGATCTTACCCTATAGGTGACCATTGTGGGAAGAAACGATACTTGGATTTGATTGATGGCTGTTGGTTCCTGCCCCAGTCTCCATCATTATAATTGGTTTTTACGAAGTATGTGAGTACCATCCATCTAAAGGGCTTGAGACCCCTATTGATGGTGGCTTGTAGAAAGGTTCCAATGACTTGCATTGATTAGACAAGACGCATAGGTATCTAGGAATGTTTTATTTTTGTATTGTGTGAATGTGTGTATTTCAAAGTACCTGAAACATTTTTTATAGTATTATTTATTACATTTCTTGCATATGTTTTTCTTTTCATCCTAAATAAACACATTTATGCCATTTTCAAAAACAAACTACATCTTCTTGGCATCTCTCCACACTTAATTTAAAATTCATCATTGTGGATCGTAACCCAAAATGTTGGTCCTGAATACTTTAAAGTCTTCCTCCCATTGAAGGGGGATTTTCTCCCCTTACATATCATAAAAGGGTAAGCACACACACGCCCTTTTAGGTATTGGTAGCCCAGTCTACTTTACTCACATCATTGTTGCTTCGATTCACTCACTTTTATATTTTGTATTCCATTATGCAGGGATGGAAATTGATCAACCACATGAGGAACACGATGTGCCCAAATTTGTCAACCATTATAGGAAAAATATGTGCCCTATCAAGTTGGTCAAGTACTAGAGGAACAATATGTTCCCTATCAAGGTAATCAACCACCAGAATTACAAGTTTTTCCCTCTCAAGTTGATAGGATAACATGGAGTTGTAGTGGTTTGGAAAGGGGTGGATGGTTCATAGAAATTTGGATGCAAGCACAAGAGAGGACCTTGGGGGGTATACCTTTGGTCAGACTATTAGAGATAATGTTAGTAACATCATTTGACAGTATTTTGAGAAACATTCAATTATTACATGAGCTCAAATACTGCATGGGTTGATCAAACATAAGAAACTAAAACATGCCACAAAGGTTTTGGGTATTCAAGACGCTAGAAGTAGGAGGAAACATGTGAATGCCATTGAAAATATATCCAAGGCATTCTCTATGTTTGAAAAATCAAGAGAACCTGATGTTCAAGCTTCTTGTAGGGAAAGTAAAACTACTATTGTTGCAAAAAGTACATCAAGACAACAAATGTTGGAAACAATGTCAAAATTTCTCAATATCTTGAGACAAAAATTACAAAACCATACCAAATTTAGGGTTCAAGAGAATGAAAATGATGAATCTTATTGTTGAGCTCTTATCACCATACAACCCTACCGAGATAGACTGATAATAGGAATTAGATCACTTGTGGTAGAGTTTTGGGAGAGCCATTCTTATGTTATTCCAGATAGAAATAATTTCTTATGACATCACCTATATAAAGGTGAGTATGTAGATCATGTTAAGCGTGTTGCTAAAATGACATAACTTACATTGTTTGAGGAATTTTAGGAAAACAATTCCCATGTCAAGATATCCATAAACATGTTTCAAAAATTGAAACCATGATTTATTAGGCCTAATGAAATCCATGACACATGTTATTTATAATACCACATTGAATTACAACATCACTATGATAAATTATGGGATTTTTACAAAAAGAATCATCACAACAACCCTCCTCCTAGAGTGCAGAATTTGTTTCATTAATATTGTGTGTAAGCTTGATCCAGAAGAATTTTTTTACAAGAAAAGATGTATAGGTGGGAGAAGATTCATTGACTGTGGTGATTTACCATTGTTCTTATTGAGCCTCAAAATTACTCTTTCCCTAACAACTCTTCTCATTCCTTTTCTTTGTTTCCCCATAAGAAAGATGCATTCTTATCACTAATAACTGGGATATATTGTCTTGAGGAGGAGATTTAGTGATTTACATGTTATGCTTTTTATGTTTTGCTGTTTGAATAAGTTTTTGTATATTAGCTACGGAACACAACCTATTCTATAGCTAACTGGCTGTTCTGTAGCTACCTCCATGCTCTAATAGGTTCCAGGTGTCAGAAGGAGAAACTTGCCACATGGGAAACTTTGAGATCATCATGACGTGGACCCTATCCTATTCATTCAACCCAGGTCGACAAAGAAGATGGCATAAGACTATGACCAATGGATAAGTCAAAGACAAAGAGACCGAGGGTAACAAGACTCTATTTCATGGTTAATTAATGCGTTTCACAGTGATGGGAAGCATTATCCAGAGAAACTACCTATACCTACTAACTCCAATAGCCACTTGTACAAACAAATCCAACAGCCACCATGTCTTGGATTTATTTCTCCAGCAGCCGAGGAATAAATTCTGCATATTTGTCTTCTACGTGTTTGGCTGTTGCATGCTTTTCCCCACAAACAATTATATGATTTTTATTATAAATACCTGTGTAAGGGACTGAAGAAGTTATTAATAGTTTTAATGTGAAATCAAAGTTCTAGACTCTGTAATTTTTTGGCGTTTTGTGTCCCTATTTTAATATGAGAGGACCACATGTTTTTATGAACATTTGAAGGAGTTTTCTTGGAGTTGATTGAGCAAGTGTAGCCTAATTAGTTGTAGAGGGCCCCTGCACTGAAGAAGGTTTAATTTTATTTATTTTTCTTCTTCTTGTTAACTATAAATTCATCATTTTCTTTCTAAAATAATGTTTATAATCATTTTCTTACTAACAATGTTTAGAATGCAATTTCTATCATTTTCTTACTAACAATGTTTAGAATGCAATTTCTATCATTTTCTTACTAACAATGTTTATAATTTAGAACAGTTTCCATTAGCTTGATTTCTTTTTAGTTCTTATCAATAGTTTATAAGATAGAACTCAATAGTGTAATCTTGTTTCTTCAATTAAAAACTAACCTTGTTTCAGGATGAGAGTAGGATTGAATAATGATAAGGATACATTGTTGGATAGTTTACTTCATTCACTGTTTTGCTAGATTAAATTCTCAGTTGAACTGATCAGTGTCATTTACTGTCTTTTCCATTTCATTTTTAGTTTAAAATACTAAGTGGTTGAACATTTCATCTATGAAATGAGTTATTTCTGCATCTTTGTATTTGCTTTCTCTTAGATTAATCAAGTGCAAAATTACTTAAATGTCATCCCAAGGAAACTTTCTCCCAAAATTGAGAGGCAGAGTAAACAAGTATTTCATTTAGTTTTATTTTTGTAATTAGTTAGACATCAATTGCAAATTTCACTTTCAATTTTAATTCATGATTTGGAAATATTGGTAGAATAAGAATATAAACTTTGTTTTCATTTCTTTCTTAGCTTTGTTTCCATATCTATCTTAGCTATGTTTTCATTTCTTTCTTAGCTTTATTTTCATTTTTAGATTTTAAGCAGTCTTTATGAAAGTTAGATTTAGTTTTGATCATTTACATTGTAAATAATTAAGAATTAAAAGACCAAAAACCCCCAAAGCAACATAAAACATAAAAACAATGAAGAAGGGTTAGATAGCACAAACAGTGCACTACACTTCATCAGTTTATGATATCTAGATTTATAATTTATGTAGAGCAATTTAGGACACTAAATTGACCAAACATTTTGGCGCCGTTGCCTGGGAGTTGTAACTAGGTAGCCTTATCTCTTACATTCAAAAAAAAATTGATATGCATAGAGAAAGAGACTCTAGGGGTAGATTTATAGCTGGAGGTAGGAGTTCAATTCCTACAACACCACCTACTCCACCAAGAACAAGAAAAGATACACCTCCATCCCAAACTCATACTCTCAGCCATAGAACACCTGAAATTCCAAACTCGTAAGTCCAAACAAAAGAAACTCCTACTTCACTCTACAAAGTCAGTCCTAGGGGAGAAAAATCTTTAATCTCCAACAACAGGAATAACCTTTTTCATCTCCACAGGAGAGCACATTTTACTTGAAGAATTAAGAATACCTAGTGAGGAAGAAGAAGTAGAACCTCTCTCCCATATCTCATTAATAGAAGAATGAAAGGAAGAGAAAGAAGCCTCGTAGGTTGAACCTTATACTGACTCTTAGGAAACTGTAATGGCAGAAGAAAGAGAGGATGGGGAATCCAGGTTGTTTGGAGGAGGTAGAGGTAGAGGAAACAATGGAGGAGGCACAGGAGACAATGGAGGAGGTAGAGGAGATAGGGAGATAGACGATTCTTTTGGTTTCCCTATAGTGGATGAAGAAACAAATGCCACGATGAAAAATATATCACCTTCAGTCCTCCCAAACTTCCATGGGTTAAAAAGTGAGGATCCTGAAACATTTTTATTCAAGTTTGAAGTCTTGTGTAGAACCTATGATTATTTAGAAAAATCTCAAACACTCAAATTGTTTCCTTCAACACTAAAAGGATATTCTTTGAAATGGTTCATGGGATTAGTTACTCAGTCCATTAGAACTTGGAATGATATGAAAAAAATGTTTTTGGATAGGTACTTGGATTATTGCATGCCTACCAATCACAAAGATGAGGTGTTCAAAATGATGCAAAGAGAGGATGAAAATGTAGAGGATTTGATTGAGAGATTTAACTATAATTTGAAAAGAGCAAATATGGACAATTTAGATGAAGATACTTTGAAAGCTATTTTATTAAAAGCCATTAGAGTTGAGTGGATAGATATCCTTAACATGATGGGGAAGGGAGATATCTCTCTACTTCCATTAAGTGACATAGGAGAATTATGTATTCATCTCTCAATAGGGAAATCTAAAACTAGGAAAGGTCCAAGAGATCCTTCTCTTGTTAGAGTAAATAAGTCTGCAACTGGATCAGTGAGTAGGGCAGAAATTGGTAATATGCTTGATGAATTCAAAATAGATGTCATAGGGAGCTTTAGTGAGAAAGTAGACATCCTTAAGTTGCAAAACAAGCAGAAAACTGAGGTTGATGCTTTAGCTATTTTCTGTCCAAAATGCAGAAAAAAACATGCTCTAAGAGAATGCCCTTTAGATGCAAAAATTATAGAGACTTGTATGATTTTCTCAGAGAATCATGAAACCAAGGGTTGTACTTTGATTCCAGGTCTTAAGGCTATCTTTCAAGAAGAAACAGTTCCAAATTCAGTAGAGCCTCCTTGTTTTGTCTCTAGAAAACCTCGACAGGGGCCACAAAATCAGGGATTTAACAATCAATTGTATCTTCAGCCCCCACCAAATTGGAATTCTTGGCAGCAAACTTGGCCTCAACCTCAATCTCAATCTCAACCTTGGCCTCAACCTCTATCTCAATCTCAACCGTGGGTACAAGGAGTACAAAATCCTTATGGGAGATTTCCTCAATATTATCAATATCCTCCATCAAATCAACATTATCCTCCCCCACACATTCAACAAAACAATTAGCAGCCACAACTTCAAAATCAGAACCCTCAACTTTCATTACCATTTCAACAACAAATTCCACAACAAAACCCAAATCCTCAACTCTTACTACCATTTCAGCAGAAACCAAATCAGCTACCTGCCCAACCATTACCAAACCCCAACAATAAAAATACTTAGAATAATTACATAGTGGAAGGACAACAATTTCCAACTTATATGATCACTCCTCTAGATCTTAATGATGTTCAACTAAGATCTGGTAGGATATTAGAAAAGGAAATACCTTCTGTATTTATTCAGGAACAAGACAGTTCTGAGGAAAATTCTCTAAAGGTCAATAAAATTTTTGAGGGACCATCTCTCCAAAACCAAAACATTGAAAAAAAAAGAATCAGTGAACACAACTCCTATCATTGAGCAACCAACATCTACTTCTACACCTCCTTTTCCTGAAAGATTACAATTTGATAGAGGAGTAGAAAAGCGGATTATGTTGCCGAATTATGATTTTCTAGATGAATTGAAGAATGTCTGTATCAAAATCGCTTTGCTACAAGCCATTAAAGAAATTCCAATTCTATCCAAAACAATAAAGGAGTTGAACATAAAGAAACCAGGAAGAAAAATAAAAGAAACAAAAAGAATTCACCTGGTAGGAAAAATAGCAGATATAATGATGGAAAAAATTGCCATACAAAAATATGTAGATCCAGGAAGTCCAATTGTGAAAACACATATCAATGGAGTTGAATTTCCAAATACATTGATTGATTTAGGGGCAACAATAAACATCATGAACAAACAAACCATGGAACAACTCAAGCTTCCTAATCTTCTTTACACACCTACATTATTGCAATTAGTGGATAGATCAGTAATCAAACCAAATGGAGTCTTAGAATATATTTCAGTATCATTAGATTCTTGGGAATATCCTTTTGATTTCATGATCTTAACTCCCAAGAAATATCTATGGGGACATCCACTCATATTAGGAAGACCTTGGCTAGCCACAACTGATGCTTTATTAGCTATAGATTTGTTGACATGTATATTTCTGATGGTAATTCAACAAAAAAATTTACTCTATATCCTCTAGCAAAAGCAATCACAGAAATAGATGACAAATAATTGATTGATGATGAAGATGATATTCAGCCTCTCTTTACTATTTCAGATATTAGTGAAGATAGTCAAATCTTAAATACAATGGAAAATTTTGAATCATCTCAAGAATATGAACATGATCAATTTCAAGAAAAATCCAACATTGAATATTTGTCATCTAGGCAGATGTCTTTTTATTCTATGGAAGAATTTGGTAGCTCTACAATTGAAATCTTTCTAGGGAGAACATTGCACATAAACAATAACTTGGGGAAATTACAAAAGGAAAAGCTAATCAATACATTACAACAAAATTCTGCTGCATATGCATGGGAATATACTGACATGAAAGGAATTAGTCCTAAGACTTGTATTTATCACATCTACATTGAGGAAAATTGAAGACCTATAAGACAACCTCATAGAAGAATGAATCCAAATCTTAGGGAAATTGTGAAACAAGCACTGCAAAAACTACTGAATATAAACTTCATTTACCCAATTTCGGACAAGCAATGGGTTTCCCTTTTAGTGAATGTGACTAAAAAAAATTGTAAATGGAGGGTGTGCATTGATTACTGAGAATTGAATAAATATACCCTTAAAGATCATTTTCCTTTGCCCTTTATAGATCAAGTGTTAGATACATTAGCAAGTAAGAAGTATTTCTCATTCTTGGATGGTTTTAGTGGTTATAATCAGATTCAAGTGGCACATGAAGATCGAGATAAAACCACATTTACTTGTCCATGGGGAACTTATGCCTACTGAGTACTTCCCTTTGGGTTATGTAATGCACCTGCAACATTCCAAAGAGTAGTACTAGGAAATTTTTCTGATCTAATACATGATTGTGTAGAAGAATATATGGATGACTTTACAGTCTATGGAAAAACATTTGAAGAAGATTTGGGGAATTTGGAAAAAGTTCTTAAAAGATGTAAAAAAGAAAACCTTTCACTAAGCCGTGATTTTTTTTTGTGATGTTTATATAGGGTATTGTTTTAGGACATCGCATTTCAGGAGATGGGATTAAAGTTGACAAATCTAAAGTTGAATTCATCTCTAAATTATCAATAACAAATTGCCAAAAGGATGTTAGAAGTTTTCTAGGATTTACAGGATAATATAGAAGGTTTGTCGAAAATTTCACTAAAATAGCATCCCCACTCTTCAAATTGCTTACCAAAGATTGTGAATTCAATTAGAATTCTGATTGCCAGTTGGCGTTTGAAATGCTAAAAACAAAAATTTCTGAAGCACCCATTTGAAGAGGTCCAAATTGGAAACTCCCTTTCCATATTTCAACAGATGCTTTAGATATAGCTTTGGGAGTTGTATTGGGACAAATATATTTGATTCCTTATGCCATTTACTATACAAGTAAGAATTTGACTTCCACTGAGTTAAATTATACTGTGATTGAAAAGGAATTTTTAGTTGTTGTTCATGCAATTAACAAGTTTTGACACTATATAACAGGCTATGAAACCTTTGTTCATACAGATCACTCTGCAATTAGATATTTAATGAATAAACCTATTACTAATGGTAGAGTTAAAAGATGGCTTTTACTTTTTCAATAATTCAACATTATTGTGCTAGATAGACCTGGAAAACAAAACACAGTTGTTGATTTCTTGTCCAGGATTCAGAATATCAAAGAATATTCTCCAGTTGAAGATAATTTTTTCGATGAATATCTTTTTGCAGTAACTACTCAAACTCCTTGGTTTGAAGGTATTTCTAACTATTTAGTCACAGGAAAGTTACCTTCACATTTGTTTCCTAGAGAGAAAAGAAAAATTATTTAGGTAAGTGTAAGATATTCATGGATCACTAACGAGTTGTATAAAACAGGCCCAAATCTTATGATCAGAAGGTGTGTTAAGGAAGATGAAATGCCCGAGATTCTCAAGGCATGTCATGTTGAGCCATGTGGTGGACACTTTGCTAACAAAAGGACAACATATAAAATCCTTTCTTTAGGATATTATTGGCCATCCATCTTCAAAGATGCCAAAGAATATGTTAGGAGGTGTGACAGCTACCAGAGGGTAGGGAAACCTACTCCTTCAAATGAAATGCCACTACAAGTCTAGGTACTCATTGAACCTTTTAAAAAATGGGCCTCTGATTTTTTTGGGCCAATTAATCCTTCATCTAAGCAAAAGAAGTATATATTTGTATGCACTGATTATGTCACTAAATGGGTAGAGGCCAAAGAATTACCTTTTGCTAATGAAAAATATGTAGTTAATTTCCTTTTCGAGGACATCTTCACTCGTTTTGGTGTTCCAAGAGAAATTGTGACAGATCAGGGATCTCAATTTACATCTAAAATGGTGGAGGGTCTTGTGGAAAATTACAAGATAAAACATAGGAAATATACTCCTTATCATCCTCAAGAAAATGGTCAAGTGGAATCTGCAAATAAAGTGATTGAAGGAATCCTCACCAAGACTGTGCATCTACATATAAGAGATTGGGAAAAAAGGCTTTCTGAAACCTTATGGGCCTATAGAACTACATGGAGGAACAGAACGGGACATACACCCTATGAACTTGTTTATGGGAAACAAGTCTTGTTCCATATAGAGTTCCAAATCAGAACTTTCAAGATGGCAGTCCAATTAGGACTAGATTTATCAGAGGCACAAAACCATAGGCTGGAGAAATTAAATGAGCTTGATGAAATATAGCAAGAGGCAGTTCAAAGGACTAGTATAGTCCAACAACAGAGGGTTAAATGGCATGAAAAATATATAAAGGATAAGAGGTTTCAAGTGGGAGATTGGGTGCTATTGTTTGATTCAAAGTTTAAATATTTTCAAGGGAATTTTCAAACTCATTGGCTTGGGCCATATGAGATTGAAAAAGTCTTTAGTAATGGAGTAGTGAGGATAAGAATAATAGATGAAAGTAAAACTCCTCTTCTTGTGAATGGTCATCGATTAAAGTTATATCAGAAACCAATTTCAAAAGAGGAGTTCATTAATATTTTTCAAGGCAATTCTGAAATGAAGCTAGTGAAGAATAATTCTTTTTCTCCACTAACTTAGACTTTATTTTTCCTAAAAAAAAAGAGAAAGAAAGAAAAAAAAAACAAATAAATAAATAAATTGTATAAGGTTGAAAACCAATCATTGATTGGCATACTTATATATAAAATACAGGGTGAAAATTAAAGGTTTCTGACACCCTATATTTTGCATTTTATTTTTGTAATAAGTAGTGACAAAAATCTAGAGTCCCTATGCAATTTAGATTCTACAAATTCATCATCTCATCTCACCTCACTCCGTTTTATTTTTGCAGTTTCACTTCATCTCATTGTGATATTTTATCAATAAATTTTTCAATTTTTCGTTTTACAACTTTCATTCCATTTTTATTTCATTTATCATATTGTCTTACATCTCATTTCATTTCACTTACATAGCCACTTCCATTTCATTCATGATCCATAAGCCATATTTCACTTTCATTTTCACATTTTGCAGCTGATTCTATTCTGCAGCTAATCTGATTCTATAGCTACAATTTGTTTACCAGTTCAGGCACAAGTGTACAGCTCATAATAAAATCATGTATGCAAGGAATTGAAAAAAAAAACAATTTTTGAAGACTAACCATGCTCAAGGCACTTGTGGATCAACATAAAAAAAATTAGCAAGCGGAAGGTAAAGGTTCCAAAGGTAAATGCAAAGATTTATTTCAAAAAGAAATTTGAAACATAAGCTCGTATAATATGTATAATCACATGTCTCCTTAATCAACCATCATTTGATTTGACCGCCACTATATCTCTGCCATATCTTCCATATTTAATGACAAATAGTCTCAATGATTCTTTCATAACAAATCTCCACTTCAAACTCCATACCCTGTACTCAAACAACGCTCCACAACTCCACCTGTTAAAGGTTAAGATGACGATGTGACCTACCTATCTACAACTCTCTAAACCCTTACTGTCTATTTATTACACACAAACCCTTAAGTTTATCTCTCCTATAACACACAATCATTCTATCACATAGACAACAGTCATTCCATTTTCATATACACACAGTCATTTCATATCCACATTCTTTCCATTTTCTATATACACAGTCATTCCATTTCCATACACACAGTCATTCCATTTCTTAGATAGCACTCATTTTATAGACAGTAAGAGTAATTTTGAAGGTTAACGGAAAATAGGGGATATGGGGCTTATTGTCAGGACAGAGCCCGTAGGAGTATCCACAGCTTAAAGGGATGCTACAGAAGGCCATATGGTTAAATTTTATTGAGAAATTTGACATCTACCACAAGGAAATTACCAAGTCTTTTGCAGGGTCATTTGATGGCACAGAAGTGGAGATACGAGATATTAAATTTGCAGTCATAGAATCCTTCATCGTAGAAGAAACAGAGCTGCCGAGACTAGGAGAAAGATGGTTTAAAAACAAGGAATTTCATGGTGAATCTTGGAAAGTGATCCTTAGAAACCCAGGAATGGATGTTACAGTATTTAGGAAGGGAATTCCTATTTCAACACTCAAGAACAAATGGGGTAACATGTTGTTGATATTGCAAAAATTCATTACATGTGAAGGAAGATTGAGTTTATGTATGTTTATCATATATGCTTATTAATGAATTTCTTAGAAAATGGAACCATCAACCTTCCATTCTTCCTTCTAAACAGTCTAAGAAGGATGGCTACAAATCATGGATTAGTGAAATTACTAGTTGAATTTCATTTGAAAAGTATAGGGGATACCTGGGAAGATTTCTTGGTATGAAATTTTTTCCAGGATGCTCTAAAGTCACTTGGGGAGAGTCATGTTAAGCAAACTAGGAGGAGAAAGATCAACATAAACATTCAAAATAAATCTAGAACCTCCTCACAAAAGAATGATGCAGAGACAAATTCTAAACTAGAGGTTAGAAAGCAGACTAAACAGAAAGGAAACATGAAAGAGAGAGCTGAAGAAATCAATGAAGACATTCTTGAACCTTCATCACCACAAGAATATGAATAGTTAATCTCCAAAAGACTGACCAAGATTAGGGAGAAAATCAAGAAAAAGAAGGAGATAGGGAAGAGGAAGAAGGACACAAGAGAAGAAACCATAAGCTTCCAAAACTTGAGAAGGAGCTCTAGACTTTGAGGTAAGGTGAGAAAGGGAACATCAAAAGGATCCTAGTTCATAAACTTAGAGGAAGAAGCCCTAGTTCAATCTCCTTACAGTATTCTACCTGAACGCAGTCCACAAAACTCTCCTCCACATAATTTTGAAGGTAGCCCAAGCAAAGCTTCTCTTGGCATAGATCCAGTACAACAACAAGTCTATGACTACATAGAGTCATTAGAGAGGAAGGATACCTCAATGGATCTAAGATCCTCAACCAATATAGAGCAGCCTGTCAATCCACAAGAACCTCTAACTAGCTCTCTCAATAAGAAATATTTGAGTTAGAGATTTTGAACAGGCATATTCAAAAAGAAAATGAAACCTTGAGGGAACAAAACAATCTGGATAAAGCCATTCATGATAACACAATGTTCCACCTAGGATTATGGTACAAGAAAAATAGGATGCTGAAGAGGAAAAATAGGAATTTGAGCAGAACACTTATCAACCTCAAATACAGACTTCTTATGAAGAAGCCCAGGATGGCAGCCAGTGCAAGGAGAAGTAAGCAAAGGAAGTTAGATGTGCCAGTAGAAGTGTCAGAACATATGCATTAGGAGAAAGAAGTTCACATTTTTGAAAATTGAATGGGGACATGCAATGGTTTTGCAGTAGGGGCATGTTGAGCCTCAAAATTACTCTTTCCCTAGCAACTCTTCTCATTCCTTTTCTTTGTTTTTCCATAAGAAAGATGCATTATCATCACTAATAACTAGAATATACTATCTCGAGGAGGACATTTAGTGATTTACATGTTATGCTTTTTATGTTTTGTTGTTTGAATAATTTTTTGTATATTAGCTACAGAACACAACCTATTCTGTAGATAACCGGTTGTTCCACAACTATCTCCATGCTCTAATAGGTTCCAGGTGTCAGAGGGAGAAACTAGCCACATGGGTAGCTTTGAAATCATCATGAAATGGACCTTTTCATAGTCATTTAGCCCAGGTCGACAAAGAAGATGGCATAAGACTACGGTCAATGGATAAGTCAAACACAAAGAGACTGAGGGTAACATGACTCTGTTTCACGGTTAATTAATGCATTTCAAAGTGATGGGAAGCATTATTCGAAGCAACTACCTGTATCTATGGACTCCAATAGCCACCTATACAAACGAATCCAATAGCCACCATGTCTTGGATTTATTTCTCGAGCAGCCGAGGAATAAATTCCGCATATTTGTCTTCTACATGTTTGGCTATAGATTGATTTTCTCCACAAACAGTTATATGATTTTTCTTATAAATACCTGTGTAAGGGACTGAAGAAGTTATTAATAGTTTTAATGTGAAATCAAAGTTCTAGACTCTGTAATTTTTGGGTGTTTTGTGTCCCTGTTTTAATATGAGAAGATTGCATGTTTTTATGAACATCTGAAGGAGTTTTCTTGGAGTTGATTGAGCAAGCATAGCCTAATCAGTTGCAGAGGGCCCCTGCACTGAAGAAGGTTTCATTTTATTTATTTTTCTTCTTCTTGTTAACTGTAAATTCATCATTTTCTTTCTAAAATAGTGTTTATAATCATTTTCTTACTAACAGTGTTTATAATGCAATTTCTATCATTTTCTTACTAACAGTGTTTATAATTTAGAACAATTTCCATTAGCTTGATTTCTTTTTAGTTCTTATCAGTAGTTTAGAATATAGAACTCAATAGTGTAATCATTTTTCTTCAATTAAAAACTAACCTTATTTCAGAATGAGAGTAGGATTGAAGAATGATAAGGATACATTGTTGGATAGTTTACTTCATTCACTGTTTTGCTAGTTTAAATTCTCAATTAAACTAATCCGTGTCATTTATTGTATTTTCCATTTCATTTTTAATTTAAACTACTAACTCATGGTGTTAATGAATGTTTATGGAAAACCCTTCAAGTTTATAGCTCTCCCTTAACCAAGTGGTTGAACATTTCATCTATGCCATGAGTTATTTCTGCATCTTTGTATTTGCTTTCTCTTAGATTAATCAAGCACATAATTACTTAAATGTCATCCCAAGGAGACTTTCTCCTAAAATTGAGAGGCAGAGTAACCAAGTATTTCATTTAGTTTTATCTTTGTAATTAGTTAGACATCAATTGCAAATTTTAGTTTCAATTTTAATTCATGATTTGGAAATAATGGTAAAATAAGAATAGAAACTTTGTTTTCATTTCTTTCTTAGCTCTGTTTTCATTTTTAGATTTTGAGAAGTCTTTAATAAAGTTAGATTTAGTTTTGATAATTAACATTGTAAATCATTAGGAATTAAAAGACCAAACCCCCCCAAAAAGAACATGAAACATAAAAACAACAAAATAAGAAGGGTTAGCTAGCACAAACAGTGCACTACACTTCATGAATTTACGATACTTGGATTGATAATTTATGTAGAGAAATTTAGGACACTAAATTGACCAAATAGTTCCATAGGAACTTTCCTATTGATCCCAAATAGTTTGGGATTTCAGAAGTCATGGTCACACGGAAGCGATATGAGTACGTCATTGTAAATCATTCATATTATTCAATTTTGGCACCTAAGAGGATCAACAATGTTAAGGATGATATTCCTATTTCAGAACTTATGGGGAATTTTTAGAACCATATCTATAAATATGTCAAACACTCGCACATGTCCAGGTGGAAAGCATCTAAATTTAAGCATTCTTGCAAGGTATTCTAGCCAGGCACAGCCTTATTAGTGGTAGAATTTGCTGAGAATTACACATTTTTTCCTCAGACAAAGATAGAAAGTGAGTACTATGACTTATACTAAGTGTCCATATTCGTACATTTTTTGTACATACATGGACAATTGAATGCTGATGGTAGGGTTAGTAGGGCCTATGCATGAAGTTGGGTTACACTTTTTGGCAAGCGAGGTTGCATTTTGAGTCAAAAACAATAGCTCGATCGAACCATTTTAAACACTTGATCGAGAAATAATTGCACCCTTGATCAAGCTATTTGAGGGATTAAATATGTCTCGATTGAGCATTCAAACAAACCCTTGATCGAGCTCCTGTGTAACCCAAGATTATCTAGGAGCTCAATTGAGCTAATGGATTGATCGAGTCATGTTTTTGAAATTTCTCGCCAATGCAACATGGCACGTAATTAAACAAAATGGCTCGATTGAGATATGGGATCCATCAAGCCTTAAAGCTATATCAAACCTTAAATCTAGATTGAGCCTCAAAGCTAGATTGAGGTAGAGGCTAGATCACGCCTTAAAGCTAAATTTAGCCTATGTTTAACCATGCTAAAGGATTTATCAAGGGTATCTTAAACCATCAATTGAAGTATTTCAAATTTTATCTCAAGTGCTCAATCAAATGTTTTCAATGCTCGATCAAGCTACTGAGGGTCTAGAAAATAGTGTTTTAGCTCCCTTTCTATAGATTTCTCTACAACACCATTTTGTACCATGACGGACTTAAGTTAGAATTTGTCCTTAGGTGGTGAAGTTGATCACATTGAATTTGTGGAAGGATCATCTATCCAATGGCATATGATTTTGACATTTTCAAATTCATATGATATTTTTCATCTAATTTCTTTTAAACATAATGCTTGAATTTTTTTTGGACAGTTTCAAAGGGGTTAAATAAAAAATCTATAACATAAAATATACACAACAATTAAAAAAATTAGCACTATCTTTGTTTATGAGTCCTCTTGAAAAGGGTAATCTTGGTTTTTGAATTTAATTAAATACTTGAAAATGTAAACACATGTCTACAAAATGTACTTGAAATACTACTTCTCCAACTTCGAAAAATAATACAAAATATGATTTTGCATAATTTTTTTTATAACTTAGTTCTCTGTGTAGATCATGCTCATATATATATAAAAAAATAAAATTACACATTTTAGACTAGGTTACTCTACGTGAACACACACATACCTCTTAAGATGTGTGAAAATTTGCAACGACAAGCATTTAATTTAATGGAAATTTGACAGATAATACGACACTAATTTTGTTTGAAAAAATATCATTAGGACAACAACATAATTCTCCAAAAATTGTCCTTTTACTCTAAATCAAAATTAACAGCGCTTATATGAATTTTGAGGGCTTTAATTTGATAAAAGAGTAAAATTTTGAAATTTCATCACTGTTTTTGGCCCAAAAGTATAACCCATCTTCATGCATTATCACCTAGCACTAATGAGCCGATGTGATTAAGGAGTATCACTTCTACATCAACAACGATCGTAAGCATGGCACATTGTTCATGCAACATTGATTTGCCCTGATTTATGAATCATTTAAAAGGAATGACATATCATTTAGAAAGCTTTGGATATGGTTAGCTGGCTGTGTAGGGTTGTTTAAGTTAACACACGATTTTTATTGGTTGAGTCGGCTGCACAAGGAGAAAAAAAATTAACATACTTGGAGATTTTTTGAAATGGTACATGGAAAGGGTGAGCATGATGGTGAAAGTGTTTGTGTGAAATGAGCACTTAGGAGGAACCAAATTATTCATGATGAAAATTGACTCAAATCGTCAGTAAAGGTGGTCAATTATTGTAGGTCTCATTTAGGACATGAAGGTCACAATTTTATTATGCCTATGCATAGGTTCTTCTGGAATGTTGAACTTGATTATGTGAATAGATCCATTCTTTGGTATTGTAATACTATAGAAGGAACAAGGGAATTACACTCAATTTGGAGTAAAGACATGGGGGGAATATTTCCCATCCAAATAAGAAAACTCACATGTTTTTGTGAGTTTTTCATTGGTGTAGATGGATGTAGACTTCATCAATGTGATAAACACAGGTACATGAAAGGATGGAAATATGTTTGTCTTAATCTAAAGGGACCTCATCCATAACTGACGTGGTAAGAGGTGCACACTTAAGAGGTCATCGTTTCACATGTTCATGATCAAGTTTATGACATTGTAAATGAAGCTATGTGGTGTCCATCATTAACAGTTCCATTATATAATTTGGAATTTCGAGTGCATAAATAATACATGTTATTTTGTATTTTGGTTGTAGGCAATGTATTTTTATCCATTGCCCCTTGAGGAAATGAAGAGAACATGGCCTACTATTTAATGTGATGCACACAGGTAAAAAGTAGGTTGGTGTAAGCGTATGAAGATGGATAGTTCACATACCAAATTGGTGACTTGGTTGTGATGGATCATTTATTTTGGAAGTTTGAAAAACAAGGTGGTCAAATTATTTATAGAGTTTTATGCCCCAATATATATCTTTCCAATACAATCATCTAGTAATAGTAGCTCAATTCAATCTCACATGAATCAAAGCGAAACAAGGTGATCAAAGGAGATGGAAGATGAAATAATCTAACCATGAATGTATTATGGAGACTTGCATTTCTATCACCCATTGTCGAGATGAGTAGATGATGCAAATGGTAATCCCTTAAGCTGAGTCTATAGCAATCAACTGTAATTTATTCTAGTTTAAGAGATCAACATATGAATTTTGTAATTTAGAAATGTGACAACTAATACTTTTGTAATTTTGAATGTGAATAAAATTCATAAAGAAATGTTTCCCTCTAATATTAACTATTACAAATAAAATAATAGAGAAATAAAATCAAAATTATTGTAGGAATGAGGCATAGAATGAAGGCATATGAAAGTATATTTATAGATATATGGATTCATAATGGTGTATATATTATAAGCTTTAGGTTCCTTGAGGTGCTTACATTTCTAAAGTTTTTCAAATTTCAAGGAGGTTTTGTTTTTAGGGACAGGTTCCTTCTGTGAACCCCATAGATTTAGAATCAAAACAAATTTACATTGTTTTTCAAATGCTCTCTCTCCCTCTCTTTCTATCTCCTCTCTTATAATATATATATAATGGCCCCACACACACACACACATATAATTTTTTGGAATCTACATTGAATTAAAACTTTTCAATATATAATTTTTTAAAATGTAATGTATGTGTTTCAGTTGTTTGAGCATGGAAGATCTTTATGTTTATACATCATAAATGGGTTCTAGAAATTCTATTTTATAAATAGAACAGTAAGTTGATATATAATGCTTTTTGCTTAAAATGGAAATTTTGTTAATTGTCACTGTCATTGTATATTAAATCGAAAGAGTTACACAATGTTTGAGTATTGGATTGTAAAAGTCAGTGAGTATATATATTACTTGATATATATTATATATATATTATTATATATATATATATATATTATTATATATATTTATATATATTATATATATAATATATGACAACCCTGGATAGATAATGTAAAATAAATAAATTGCACATAAACTAATCGTTGCTTTGTTAAAGACATCTTTTAAAGCATAAATTATTTCCACAATAGAGAATTAACAACCACTATATTCAATCTTATTTATGTTTTTTAATTGAACCTTATGACAAGGAATTGATTGAAATAATTGTATAAGCAAGTAAATTTAGGAAAGATCATAAAATGATATAAAATTATAGAAACATATCATTAATTTCTTTTAGATATATTAAATTTAACTACATATGACTTAGGTTTATATTTTTTTGTAGAAATGTAAACAATATTATTTTGTTTAACTATTTTATCATTATCAATTGAGTTATGCATTTTTATTTTCTAATTGAAGTGATAATTTCTTAAAAAAATAAAAAAATATCAATAATGTAATTAAGTACTTCAACTTTAACAGTTTTTCAAAAAAATTTCAACTATTGTTTTTTTTTTTTTTTTTTTTCATTGATATCTCATTTCAACCATTTTTTTTTTATATTAGTGAACCGGCAATGGCCTAGCTGGTGACGTACTTACCAGTTAAACTTAGGGTTTGATCCCACGGATAGCACTTATACAGCAGAGGGTGCCCTTCAGAGGATAGACGAGACTTGAACCGTACCCTACACAGCGACACGAATAACTTAGCAGACCGTTCACTGACCACGAGACCAAAACCCTGCGGGCTTCACATTTCCAGCCATCATTTTAATAAATAAAATAATAATACTAAAATAACGTGTTCAAGTGACTTCAAAAGCTAAAAATCCAAAGATCCATTATTCGCCAAATTATAACATCACTCAAACACAAGGAAGCTCTAAATACCTCTATAAATTGTATCTATATACTTGGTAAGGAATGAATTCTTTAAAAAAATAAAATTGATAAATAGAGTTTATTTATTATTTCTATTAAACATATGTTTGACATCAAATTGGGTTTTGATTCTCTTTCATTTACTTCTACTATATAGATATTTCATTGATGGGAATTTTGTTCATTGGACAAAGTACTAACATTAGACATATCCAATGTACACATGTCTTTAAATCTTTTGGTGTGTCTTAGTGCTTTTATAATTATGCTAATAGTAAACCTTTGGATTTTCATCTTGATATCATAGGCTGAAATGCCAGAAGTTAGTTATAACATGATATATAAATTAATATGTATATATTTGTAATTAGAAAAATTTAGGAAGTGGTCATTAAAGAGTCAAAGAGATTTTGAACTTATTTAGAAAAACATTGAATATTCTTTAAATAATTCATAATATTAGGGATATTAATTTAAGTCTTTTATGTAATTCATGATGGTAGAATAAACACAATTATGGAAACCATATTCTTCTAACCATTAAAATTTCTTATAATTAGTAGCATTTTGAATTTGTAGAATCATTCAATATTTCAAGTAACTTATTAAACTAATATTAAAATATTTGACTGCAATGGTATAAGAGTGGGTTGCATAAATTTCCATATATAGATTTTTTATTATAAGATGGATGACTTTAAAATTCAAATAATCTATTAAAATCATTGTAATAGTGATGCAGGAGCATATAGCTCAGCAATTTCATTATGTTTTAGTTGACTTAGGGGGTCCTGTGTTTTCAAGGAAGTTGGATTCCTATGTATGTAATCATTAATGTTTTGAGTGATAAGAATATGAATTAATTAGATATTGTGAGGATATTTATAAATGCTCTCGAATGTAGGAGAACATGAGTGATTAGTGGGAATTCAGAGAGTTGGAAATAAATTGTAACTCGTATTGGTCTCATGATTCGAGGAACTAGAGAGGATTCTCAGGGATTAACTGGAGTTAAAAGTGGACTTAGAGAATATTTAGGAGTTAGTTCAGCAGATTAAGGATCTGAACCAGAATTAGTTCAACATAACCTTTTGTATAAATGTAATCCTAAAAGGCATAGAGAGTCAGTAGTTAGAGAAGTAGTTAGTGAGTGAGTCAATCAGATTGTAAGACTACGCGCAGGAGAAGAAAGGCCACTGATATAGAAGATCAAGCCGAGAAGGAATTCACTGTGTAAATATTTGTTTATTAATACAAACAACTCAATTCTGAGTTTATGTGTGCGTATGGAGTATTTAGTTATAATTTGTTTGTGAAGTAGATTAAGTTCTATGTAACAGAAGTTGCATGTCCAGAATGAGAGGAAAAATACAGAGAAGAGTAACGGAGAGGTGTTACGACTTTGTACACATCGAAGGATTAGGAGGAAGCCTTTAGTGTTACAATGAAGGTGGAGGAGCATAAAGGTGTGAGCGAAGCTAAAGAGGAAGTTGTGTGGCAGAACAACGAAGGACCAGAACCTTGGAGAAAGCTGAAACCACAGAGGAACATTAAAGAAACGACTTAAGTAATTGAAATGAACAATAGAGTTTAATTCCAAGTAATTGCGAAAGGTGAAAGGCGAGAATCAATCTGGACCGTCAGATCAACATGGTAGATTGATGGTGATTAGTAACCATAGCAGGGGTAGAGAGTACGGGACGCCTTGATCATGGTCGAAGGCCCGCACTCAATCAAAACCGTTGATTTCCTTTTTAAATGCTTATGTCGAAGTCAACTATAGGGTTTGAGTACTTGGTAAGCTGCATGTTAGTTGAAGGGCCACAGACCGGAAGATTGGAGGGTTTTTGTTATTTAATGAATATCAGGTTTTAATTTGATCGGAAGATAGTCTTAAACCTGGACCCGAACATTTATAGATCGAGGACTGATAATTCTCATCGTTTCCGTGAGGGTGGATAATCATTGTGCAAGTGGTCTGTGAGATATCATTTGGACCATTGGATCTAATGGGTTTTGATGAACAGTGCAGGATCACCGAGCAACTCTATTGATCAGGAAAGACATCAAATGTCGGATTCAAGAAAAGATCGATGGTGGAGATTGAGCGATAAGATTTGAGCAGAGCAGATCTGAGAAGGTTATAGGTGTAGTAAACTCGAACTCGAAAATTTATAGATCGAGAACTAATAATTCTCATCGGCTCCGTGAGGGAAAATAATTGTCTGGCAAGTGGTCTATGTGATATCATTTAGACCATTGGATTAAATGGGTTTTGATCTATGGTGCAAGATCACTGAGTAGCTCTGTTGATTAGGAAAGACATCAATCGTTGGATTCAAGACAAGATTGACGGTGGAGATTGAGCGATAAAATTTGAGTAGAGCAGATCTGAGAAGGTTATAGGTGTAATTTTATGTTATTTGAAGTCTAGTTGTGTTATCTTATATCGCATGCGAGAGGCGATGAAGTCACAGGTTGGTGCGATGCGAGATTGTGACAGTGTTGATCTGATGGACTAAATTAATGGTCGAAAGGGAAATCGCATATCACAAATTGGGAATCTTGTATGCATGTGTTGGGTAGCAGAGGTTGAAGTTTGCCGTAACGCAAAGTGGAAGAGGTTACCGAGGAACCAAAGGATTAGAGAACAGTCTACTAATTTCTATTTCACGGGATAGCGAGGAGGAGCTCGTGAGTTTCTCTCCAAGAAGCGCAGTCTGGTTGATTAAGCAGCGCTTTCCACTTATACCACCTCCACCTCCGTCACCACCAAAGGTTGGGATGGCAAGTGCAGTCAAGTTGCCGATATTTAAGGGTGCAGTAAATGAGGAACCAGGTTAGTTCTGGTTTGTGTTAAGGGTTGTATGGGAAGCCCAAGGCATAACAGATGATAACATAAAAAGGGTTACCTTGGTTACCACGTTGCAGGACCGCACGTTAACATGGTATATAAAGTACTCAAGCAATCATCCGAATGCAGGAATAACGATGATCCAGGATACCTTGAACAAAGAATTTGGTTAGCCAAAATCAGAGACACAGTTGGTCATTGGGTTCAAAGAGATAGTGATGTTACCGGGTGAAACCCCGTAGGATCTGGATCAAAGATTAAAGAGCACAATATGCGAGGTTAACATGACATTGACGGATGCACAACACTGCACATGGTTTGTGGAATCCTTGACACCACATCTAAGGATTGCGCTATCACAACAAAAGATCTCAACCCAAGCCTAAGCATTAGAGACCGCGATGAGATTGCACCAAACCCTAATACAGGATCCAGGGTTGGGAGTTTAGAAAATCCATGCACAATTACAAAACCTATGCTTAGAGATGTGAAGTTTGAAATAAAGACAGGCGCCTTGGTCGGAAGGGCACGAAGAAGTATGGTGTATCAAATGTAAGGGCCAAGGCCACAACAAGGAACATTTTCTGATCTTTGCGAACTATATGGTGGCGGGGGGTACCAATACCATTGTGACCAGAGGTACAAGCAAGGCCAAACGCGGCGCCTGCACTCTGGTGTGCAATATGACAGGAGGAAGGAAAGCATGCCATGGACAACTGTCATCTATTGTAGAATCTAAGAAAGCCCCCCCCCCCCAAAGCAGTTATTTTGCAACTTTTGTAGGACGGTGGGCCACGATGAAAGAAACTGCTGATGTTACAAGATTTTGATGGATCGAACAACTACTTATAGGATGCAAACTGAGGCATGTGGGCAAGATCCTGCCGCAGCAATGGGGCAGGGCGGATTCCAAGGACGCGAATGGGGTCAAGGGGGAATGGGACCGGGACGTGGAGGAGGACAACTAATTTGCTATAATTGTGGAGGACTGGGGCACTATGCACATGATTGCACGAACCCGACCAAAACTTGTTGCCCAAACTGCTACAAATTCAACCACGAAGCCATTGATTACCCCATGCTAATTGCTTAGATGAGGGAAAAAGGGGTGCTTCTAGCTACACCTACTCAGAACGTCTAAATGATGAAGGTTGAACCACGTGTGGAATACCCTAACGTGAATATGATGCTTAGAAATGGTGCAACTACAGGAGAAGATAAAGGGAAGCAACCAGAGGAGGATTCATGGGTTCATAATGCTCCTACAAAATAACTAGAATTTGATTTGGAGCACGCGTACGAAACATTTATGGAGGCCAAGAAGAACTTTGCAGAAGCCTCCACCTCAGGTAGCACGAATCAAACAAAGTCAGAGAGGGATACTTCTATGCTAACTACCTTCTTAGAGACGTGCATGAACCTACTCCGAGATACCAAAGCGGTGAAGGGATTGCAAGAGTTAATAACTAGGTGCACAAGATCGGACAAACCTCGAATGCTACGGAAGTTGGGAAAGCATGCATTATGAATGGGTTGGGAAATGCAGTTGACTGCCCAAGTTGGGGACTATGAGATGGACCAGGTTGTTCTGGACTTGGGGTCAGACGCAAATGTCCTACCTAAACAAACTTGGGAGCGCATGGGCAGGCCTGCACTGCAATGGTCCCCTATCCAGTTGCGAATGGAGAAGAGAAAGAAGATATTTCCTATGGGAAGACTGCAAGGAGTTACAGTAGACATCGACGGTGTAAGCACACTAACCGATTTTGAGGTCACAAAGATTATGGATGATAGTAACCCATATCCTACATTATTAGGGATAGACTGGGCAATGCATATGAATGTATTCATCAACCTAAAGAAATGAAAAATGATATTTGAGAAAAAATATCTCCGCGTAGTGGTTTCGCTAGACCTAGCGAAGGAGTGCGTTATACTGAGCCAGTGCACAATGAGGACAACGATGATGAAATTGATTGTATTTACCAGATCACTACGTAGGTTTAGGACTAAGTGAATCCGACTGTGGATGGACGAATCTGATGGGACCATGACAGTTCTTTCACATCGGACTTAGATGAAGAGATTGAGTGGTGGCAGAAATGATTATATGAGGTAACGACACTAAATTGTAATATGATAGTTAGATCACTACGCTATGCAACAATAGAAGCAAGGGATAGGCCAGTGAATGAGGATGCCATGTAATTAGAGGCACCAATCGACCAGCTCGAAATGATGATTCAGAGACAAAGGCCGCAGGATGACCCCATAGAGACACCATGCGTGACGATTGTCCACGAATGGAGCACATGCCCAAATATTCGGTGAAAGTGGCGAGGATATCAGAAGTAGGTAGGTGCAAGGGTTTGGGGGCAATCCCGTTCGCCAGCAGCCTGTGAAAAAGTCAGCAAGGGAACAGGGGGAAGTTCGCTGAACATTCACTCAAGAAAATGACCTACCGAGAAATTGCGGATACCAAGGGTTCAATGGTCCTATACTAGAAGGGAGGCATAGATGACAGTGTCAATAAGTAAACAGATAGGAGCCCAGAGTAAGTGGGGTAGCTGTAGGCCTTGCGAAATCGAGAAACTATGGGCATGACTTAGGAAGAAAAGCGCACTAGTTGGGGAAGGAAGTAGCAAAATGAAAGGTAGCGATGCCCATGAAGGCCGCGTGAGTTTGCGCATAAGGAAATCAAGCCAGGTCGGGTATCCCATAGAACGTGAATGCGCCACGACCCTGCTATCATGGTTGCGCCCGCACCTATAGAAGGATACACCCCACATAATGGTACATGAAGAGATAATGGCTACAAAGACACTCGGAAGGTGCTCACAGCCCGAGCTAGCAGGAAATTTTCAAAATCACACCAGGGGTACAACCACCTGACTAGCTATAGGAAGCATAGTCCCAGTGCCCCAAGCAGTTGAAAGAAGGTACAGGTCTATAAAAAAGTCTGCGGGAGACGAATGTAGCAAAAAGGTTCTCTGTAGAGTCATTTGGTCCACAACATCGTGGTTGCACCCTACTGACGGCGCTACTACGCGGAAAGGTCGAGAAGTGACCATTAACACCACTATTCCTGATAAGAAAGTCAAGTTACGCCAGGGAGGAGCAGGAAGTGAACCATTAAGATGAAAGTTCTAAGCTAGATATGAAAAGATTTGCCGCCTAAACGATGTTAATAAGATATAAGTGGAGGGAAGGGATTCATTCAGATTTACATGTTCATCTAACAACCTCTGGATGGTGCTGGGATATTTGAGATTGGAACCAGTAACAACCAACAAACACTCGGCTACCAAGGTTTCCATGAGTACCATGGCGAGAACCCAAGCACAGTTCGCGGAAGAACTATACTCAACCTAGGAGGCGCTAGATGAAGTCGTTGCAGTCCCCGAAGTCCCAAAATCCCCAAACACACTGCAGTCTCAGAAAAATAAGCAGCCAATCAGGCCAGTTAGGATATCGTCGAGGTTCAATAAGCTATCAGGAGCTAAAAAGGGCAAAGTAATCACCACCGAACCTGAGGAGGACAACGAAGATTTGTAAGCTTTCATCAATCAGATTAACACACAAGATGAGGACAAAGAGGATGCTTTCCAAATCTTATCACGACCCCCATATATCCCCCATGGACCGGCATGGTCAAGCTACCAAAGGACGTGGACGCTACAAAGAATACACTCTAGACCCCGCTTCTTCCAGATGAGATAAGGTTCGACGGGTGTTACACAGTAATTTGTCACCATTGGTCACCGTCCCTGTTACCCCTGTTTTCGTACATTGGAGGATACATTCTGGGACCTGTGAGTAGTGACATAGCCTAAAAACACTTGCATTATGTTCCCCTGAGTATGTACTTCATGTTCCCTGAAGACACCTTCTGCAAATTATCCCTGAAAAGTGCCCATTTTCCATTGGCGCAGGTACATAGTGTCTTGGCGTGCCCATTGGCGCTCTATCCTAGAACAACACTCGCGCCAACTAAGTTTGGTAATGATTTTTGGCAAATGCGCACCCATATGTTTTTTCCTTTCAGATCATGAAGTCTTTTGAG
>APFE030751276.1:39385-52921 GCA_000404065.3 Pinus taeda | reverse complement strand
CAATACCATGGATCATTACCATGGTTCCCTCATACCATCCACTAATACCATGGGCCCATTACATTATTACTAACTACTCGTGGTCCCTTACATGATATGGGTTAACCACCTTATTTATTACTATGGCCCATCCCATTATTACATTATTACCATGGGTACCTCCCTTGGTACCCCATATTATCCCCCGTAGGTATATAATAGATACGAGGGTGTTGACTATACTTTCCCAGTCAATTGGCATGACAATGCCCTCTACTTCAATCAAGAAACATACAGAGTTGATTTCTCACAAAATGGAGGAAGCTATGGAGCAGTATGTTGAGAAGCACGAAATTTATGGTCTTACACAATGGACTTGATGTAGGTGAGGATACACATGATGTCTCCCTTACGTTTGGCCCTCGAGGAGGAAACTACATTAGAGATAAGAAATAACATATTCAAAGGGTAGAGATAAAATATTTAGAAATATGAGAACAAGATTGGTAGTCTTATAAGCCAAATTAAATATCTACAACATGTTGGTACTCTATGTACTTTATCTCCTACCTATTCTGTCAATTTAGTCAATCCTTTCATTTATATCATTCTTGATTTGAATGTATGCTCCAATTATGGAGCCTATTACCTCTCAACGCTTGGAGCATAATCCAATTTTGATCTAGATTAGCAGGAAGTAAACAAAAATTGGATACTAGGATTTTTTAATCAAGTTTACACTACAAGTATCTTTGGTCTAGTAGTCTTTTTTTCAAAACCCTATTACGAGACAAATATTTTTGATTGAGTGGATGTTGTCAACTTGCCATATGATTCTTTGTATATTTGATGTATTGTTGCGCGACCAGAAGAAAACTTTGATCAAGATATATTCTCCAGTTATGATTAAAAAAATGAAATTTGACATTTATACCATAAGAAAGTTTGATGATTTATAGAGTTCATAAACACTAGCAATCAGGGTGATTTGGAGATTCTTGGGTTATTCGATATGTTTATTGGAAAGACCTTGGGCTTAGTAGCTATGATTATTCTCTCTCTATGTAGCCAAATCATACAATTGATATTGTGTTTAGCTAGTTTATCCAATGATGGTCTCCATGCATGCTTAAATTTGTGAGTTATTTAAACATATGTAATGGGCATCTCAATTATCCATCCATCCATGTCAATCCATGTTCAAATTTTTAATTTTGCGCTCAATGGGGTCCTCTATATACATGTAATGTTAAGGAAAAAATTTTGAATGAATTATGATTTCAATAATGATTAAATTTTACAATAAGACACAAAGAAAAACCTACTTTAACTCCATTTGTTGATTCTACAAGATTTCAATTGCTAAATATATGAGTTCTTATCATCAACATGTCTTTGATTCCACAATAATTGCTTAGTCAACCATTGGATCGAGAAAACATGTTATTTGAAATTATTGGCATCTCTCACATTTGTGCTTCTACTTTTGATATCTTTCTCTCCCTCTTATATCCTAAAGATGGATTCCATGTCATATATATGAAATGCCAATCTAACTATTTTCACATAGTGTTCATCTTAAAACCATCTATAATAATATAACACGCCATGAAAGTCTAAACACCATCCTCTTTATTTGTTAACCAATCAATAAAACATGGAAAACATAATCACTATTTGTTTCATTAGAATATAAAATATGCATGAGATAAATGTCCATGCAATATACCACTTGCATGTTTTGTAGTAGTACCACACCATCACCTACATTGTTTCTTTGTTTATCTCAACAAGAAGAGTAATAAAAAGCAAACATGTACATTCTAGTAGATTTACATTCACAATTGAGATCCAATTTTGTTGATCATATTTAAACAAAATATGAATACATTTGATAAAATTCATACATATTATTTGTAATTATTAAATGAAAACATGAATATCTAAATACACAATTCCACTTTAATACTTTCTTAAACTTGCATTCACTACAAGTTTAAATGAACAATAAACAACTAATTTGTTATTAAGGCTTTATAGAAGTATATTGTAAACCCAATAAAAATTATGATTTTAAAATATAAAATAGGTCTATCATAGTCAAAGTTAAGTTGGACGATGGATTTTTACAAGTATCTCATTTATAGAGCTCTAAATGTTGTTTCACATTTTAGTAAGCATATCCTCTCATTTCCTGTCATGAAAGCTATGGTTTTTTGAACTAATGAAACATAATAATAAGATGGAATTCACATATTTTTACATATACTTGTCTATCTTTACATACACCAAATGGATTTACATATGTTGAGGTTTGAACTTGGGTTGTCCATATGGTGGTGCTCCATGCCAAACATTAAATCACAACCTAACATATACAATAATCTTATATTTTTTCATTATTATGATTACTATTATTTTTGGAGAAGTAATATCCTTGGAGAACATAAGGGATGCTTCCTCGCATTTGTAGATGGCATCCCCAATAAACATAATGTTGTAGACTGATGCACCTAGGCCATAGGGATTTGAATTGGGCACCTATTAGAATATGTGTAACTAAGTGCCCAACAACATTGATGACAACCTATACAAAGAAAAGGCATATAAGAAACAATAGAACTATCATTGTAAAAATATGTTAAAGCAAAAATGACACCTTCCTTTATTGATTTTCTTTTGCATGTTGACACTTTGGCCATTGAGTTGTTGATGAGTAGCTACACCACCTTGGATTTTGAATAGTTTTTTTTATACCAACATGTTCGTGGCTTGTGGGACTAGCATGTGGTCTAAGAAGTCATGACTCAGGGGCATCTAAACTGTCAAAATCACTCAGGGGTCACACCTGGCCTAGGCCACACCAAAAATTAACTTGGCTGAATTTATTTTGGTATCTCCTCTTGACTACCATGAATTTCGAACTTTGGCTATCTTCCAAAATAAAACCCTCGAAATATAGCCATTCAAGTGGGATTTGAATGAATAGTTGGAACCTTGTCTTCTCTTTGTTATGTAGTAACTTAGTGAAGGAGGTTTTTCTTTCATGATCTGTTGTGGACAAAAACATCTCTCAATTTTTCTAGATTCGTCTTTCCTTGCTCAGAAACATCATTTGGGTGAAACCTACCCCGATGTGGGGAACAAGAGATTTGTCAAAATGAAGCAAAATGAAGGGGATAAGGAGCTTCTAAATTCTTGAGGAAATTTTGGGAAGTATGGAGGGATTTTAGGAAGTAGGGGAAAGTGGAATCTCATAAATTGAGTGAGGGGAAGGGGTCCAAAAAGGCAAAACACAGGCCCAACCTAGAAAATTGCCAGGTTGTAGCAAGAAACTAGGGTTTGAGCGAAAATGAGGAATTTTGGGGATCTCAGTGATGGGAAGTGTTTGATAAGGTACTTTAAGGATAGGGGAAGATGTATGAACATCAGGATACAAGTTTTGCCGATGATTTGACCATCCAAGAGAAATTTCCTTCAAAACCCTAGGAGAGGGAAATGACCTTACCTAGGCGCAACTAAAGCATGAACAACATGTAAAATGACCCAGTGGAACTTGACATGATAATGAAAACCCTATGAATGATGGTACACTCAGCTGAATGGTGACATGGAATGTCATTTGGACAACTTTGACAAGGGTAAAATCAAACCCTAGACCTAATGCCTAGTGACCAATTTTTGCTTGAAGACTCACTGAAATGACAAAATTTCACCTTGACACATTAAAATCACTTTGTAAGAGCATGTTTGATCACTGGAGGAAGGCTGCAAAGACTGAAACTAACATTGGCTCCAATGAGGGATGGTAGCTCCAACTCCTTGGAGGTGCCAAGAACTGCAGATTTTTGGGTGAGCAAACAGTGCCTTCGTCCATTGGGCTATGGAGTCAAAACACGGAAACTGACATTATGCAGACAGACTCTGACTGAAGACTCAAACTGAAAACCATAATAAAACCATACATGACTGAATCCTAACTAAGAAACCGGAAAGATGCTCATATTTGAGTTTATTCGGCAAACCTACCCTAATTACTCTTTCCACCACCCGGTCAAGTGAGATGGAACAGCCAATGCAACCAGGTAAGCATTATGGCTGATATTTGATTTCTTCCCAAATGCTTTCTGATGCGCTGGAAAAGGGAAGAATCGAAAGGCAACTCCCATGGAAAATTGGAATCAAGTTCACTGCTGACAAACTTGCAAAGCATGAATTGGCTGGATGACTTCAAGAATACTACAAAAGGATCTTCATAAGAATTGCCATTGATTTCCATTAATACATTACTGCTCTGGTCCAAGTAATATTCACAGCTGGATATTAAACTTTTCCTCACATTTGCACTGTCTTTCTCTGATGATTGCAACAAGCGGTCAAAAGGATCCTGAATTTCATGAAGAACCAAACTCTGTTGTTGATTCCAAATAGAACCAAAGCCTCCTTTATCAATCTCCTCATATGACTGCAAACTTTGGTATGGGCTATGAAATGAACAATCTGTTAAACAAGACAATGAAGGTGACCATTGAAACAGATGATTATCAACATTCTCTTTTGTTGCATGATTAGCTAATGAAGAAGAATTTTTACAGCAAACCAAGTATAACACATGAGCAAAAGGATCATCAAAAACTTGAGGAGACTCCTGCGATGTATCTATTGAAACTGTATGACATCCTATTGGTTGTTCATCCTTTTCTTTAGAGATATTATGAAGATTCTGCCTTATAAACTGAAATGCTTCGTAACACAAGGGTACAAAATCCTCTTGCATCATTAAATCATGTATTTCGGCTGCCTCACCTTCATTTGTAATCTGACCTTGAATTGTGTTTGGTGGCTGCATATCTGGTTTTGTATCCAAAATGATTTCATCAATCATTTCAGGGGAAGATTTCTTATTAACGACCTGCTCAAAAATTTCGCCATCTATCTCATCGTCAACATTAAAACTGAGAGATTGTTGATTTCCTACAAGCTTTTCATTTGTAGATTTACTATGCAATTCACCCCGCAAAAATTGAAATGATTCAAAACATAAAGGTAAGGAATCTTCTTGTATCGTTTGATCAGATAAACCAGCTTCTATGTCTTCATTTGAAACCTGACTATTAATGGCATTTAGGGGCTGGAACTCTAAATACAAGAAGTCTGGAACAAATTTTTCATCGCCCTCAAGAGGATCCAAATCAAGATTTGTCGATAGCTGATGTCTGATTGCATGGAAATTTTCTCTAATGAACTGACATGAATCAAAGCACAAAGGCAAAGATCCTTCACTTACTTCAAAATCTGTTGCACTTTCCTCATCGTTTCCATAGCTGATATGCATCGTTTGATCACTGTACTCGAGCTGTTGTAAGCGAACTTTCTCATCCCACAAACTAGCTGCTGATTTGTCTGCAAGATTAGCTTCTGTTTGGAGAGAATAATCATCATCATCATATTGATCAAACTAAGGCAAATCATCAATATAAAACACGTCATCAAACATGCATTTCATATCAATAGGTATTTCTTCTCCAAGATGATCTACAAAACAATCCTTATGACTACTGAGATAAGAAACAAAATGTTTTGGATCAGCCACTTGTTCATGAACGTCATTTTCATCTTTTGCAGTCATTTTCCTCACCATCTCTTCTACTGCACTGACCAAAATGTCAAGCTTTTCCTCTGAAGGTGTAGTTTTCTCTGGATCCATGTTTTTCATCTCTTCTTCTTTCAACCTTGCCCTTCTGATTAGCAAATGAGCCTCTACATTTACCACATTGTTTTGCATCTCTTCAAGTGTTGCGACATTATTTATTCTTAGCTGAAACTCCATTTCCGGATCAAAGGCACCCGGGTAGTGCAAGAGAGCAGATCTAGGAGGGGGTATTATATATCCTGGCATTGAATAATAAACTTGATTAAATCTGGCTGAAAACTGTTGTACTGTCTCCCCTGACAGTATTTCCAAATGATTATACTCTTCTACAATAAGGAAAAGGTTCTGTCCGATCCTCCACCTGTCAAGAAAAACTTCGATGAACTGTTGTAAATCTATGATGCTCACATCAGCGAGGGCTTTGAACCAACTCTTGACTTTGCCTTGCAAAGAAAGAGCAAAAAGCCTTATACTGACATCTTCTTCATCAATTTCAAAAAGGTCTAGAAAAGTCTCAACATTTTGCACATGTTGCTCAGCATTAACATTCTTACATTCACCGTCAAATCTTGGCAAGTATAGATCATAGTTTTTGGGGAAAGCATGAAGAAAAGAAGGTAAAACCAGAGGTTTATACCTATCTAGGATTATAATAGCTGCAGGAATATGTACAAGAGCTATGGGATTAGTTTTGTTTCATCATAAGACGTAGGAAAATTAAGGAGTCCAAGATCAAAGGGAAACTCACTATTTACAATTTTTTAATAGATTGAGTGAATATTTTGATCACCTTTATCATACAACAAGTTATGAAAAACTTTCAGGACAGCTTCAAGGATAGCAAAGAAGTAATTCACAAGAAAGGATAGTAGGTCCTGAATGCCATTCCACTTTGGATACCCGGACTTTGTGTAAGATCCTTCCATTTTCGCAGAGAAAGAGTTAGTCTTCCAGTGGAGTCACCATGAAGCACCGATTGCTGGTTTCTTCAGTGAATGAAGTCGCCAGGTGAACGATTTCATCCGTCTTCTGTCCGATTGCTGTCCACCATCAACCATCAGGACTGAACTTGAGATATGCCCTGGGGCAAGACAATCTTCAAGCAAACCATTTTCGTCCCCAGCGGAGTCACCACTATGTTAGCACCTAAATCCGCCTTAGGCTGAAAGAAGGCAAAATTCAAGGTAACCACAAACCACGCTCAGTCTAGTAGCTAGCCCTACCAGAACAGGAGAGGGCTCTCTCTGAGTCACACACAGTGAATTGATAAATGAAATGGCCCGAGATGACTTACAGTGAACTATTTATCTTAGGCTAGTAAGAAAATATGGAAACAAGAAGTGATTTTTATGAATGACTATGTTTCTAGGATGTTATGGGACCACTGGACCTCAATGAAGAGAGAACTTAATACAAAGGCACGGATTATTTCGTGAGGCAAGGTAGGCAGAAAGCCTAGCAATTTAGTTTTAAGATAGTGCGGAATAGAGAGATTGATTAAGAGGGTGAAAAGGGCATGGACAACATGAATCCTTTTTAACAGAAGAATGAACACTGAACATGAAATTTTCCCACAGGCAGAGCAATAAAATTGAATTCTACCTTAGCTAACTTAGAAAATTTCAATGGAAATGAATATGAAATGAGATATGAAACATAACAAGATACATATAAAACATAAGACACATTTGCTACACTCACAACCACATGAATCTCATGAAACAGAACCGCTGCCTTTCATTAATTCTCTGTAAAAATATGCAATGCAGAAACAAAGTTTCTTTCCCATAGTCTCCCAAAAGTTACCAGCCAACCAACCCTTTACAAATGGTTTGCATACAATATATAGAATGTGCCATGAAGAGATAGAACGCCCAAGGGTTGGGGAGTTACTAGAATCATTACAAACTGAAGGTGGAGAGCGAAACAGCAGCTACAGGTGCAGCGCCACAAACATGACAAATGGCTTGGGTGGCCCTTTGCCTTCCTTTGCCACTTGGATAACTGACCATATGGAGTGAAAATAATTATAAACCCACCTTAGGTGCTGAAAAACTCAAGTGCTTATGAGTGGGCCCACTTACAAAAATTTGGGAATGAAACTTTGCGAAATGGAGGCATTTTGACCCTTTTTCCTATATGCGTCGCGCCCTTTTCCTCTATGCGTCGCGCCACTTTGATGCCAGTTTTGAGGCACTTTACGGAGTCCAAAATGTGCGCAAGTGTGCTTGTTGAAAAGCCTGTCCTGTCTACTTTCCAACCCAAGTGGAATTTTTGAATTTGGAGCTCATTTACCCCTCCAAAGCTTCATTCTCCCAAGACTGCTTCCTGTGTGTCATAATAGGGGCAGTGATGCCATTTTTGAGTGTATTTTGCCCTTTTGGTGGCCAAGATCTTCTCCAAATTTCTTGCTCCCAGTGCCAGTAATTTTGATTTTGTATGGCGAATCCAAAAATGCAAACCATTTCTCATTTGGAGCTCCCAATCTTACACGTCACGGCAGTGGCACGACGCGTATAGAGAAAAAACCTATTTTTGTGCCAAAAATTTGTCATGTGACCAAAATTTTCTCAAATTCCTTGAAACTTGGGCTGGTGGTCCTCTATGAAGTGCTATGTTGTGCCAAGGAAGCTTCAGCCAAGGTTCAAAGCCGATCTTTCTCTTTTGCCTCTTTTGCTTCTTTTGTCGCTTTGCTCAATTTAGCCTCAAGCTCCTTATTCGGGCCTTTGCGCTCATGTTCCGTGCCCTGTAATGACAAGCCATCCTCCCCAGTATGGTTTTGTCCCTGTTTACCTTCTCCAGCATTTTCTCCATGTGTAGATTGACCTCCATATAGATGAAGCACAAATAAACGGGCCAAATCATGATGAACTCTGACATTTGCCACCCTTTGAAAAAATTCAAAACATGATAGGTGCTGGAAGCATGACATGGCAAGAGGGCATGATTGCAACTCAGTGAGGGTAGTGGGTTCATCCCTGACATGTTTGCCACTCTTGTGGTGTCTCCTGGGAGCCTGCTCTTCTAAGGATGAGTCACTCTGTGTCTCCCTCTCATACTCAGATGAATGTTGTGATGACATGACTGCAATGTGGACTGTGATTAGGTTGCCCCTTTGATGATGATGGGAGGCTGGGTGCCTTTTAAAATATATGTTACCAATGGGAGAAATGAAATAGGGATTGTTAGGAAGGGAGTGATGAAATGGGGATAGGGTTTATAGGGATAAATTTGTCAGGGATATGGGAGGAGTTTGGGTATTTTGATGGGGTAGGGTTTAGGGTTTCTATTGAGCAATACGAGGAAGGGGAAAGGGAATATGAGTTTGGCAGTGTTAGGGTAGTGGTAATAGGAGAAATGACATGGGGGAATAAGGAACAGGGGTAGGGTAGGAAAAATCAAGCCTCGGAAACAATGACACTGTTACACAACCCTAGAAAATGGTATTTTCTTTGGTGTCTTCTTGTGTTTGCTTATGAAATGTTTTTTCATTCCATCACCGGCAATAACCCACCATATCTTTATCAAATTTGATGCACAATTGAGTTTGATAGCCTAACTTGCAATTAGATGGGCTTCACAAAATATTTGAGGGGGTTTTGGAACATTCTGGGCTTTTTGTCTTTGTGCGTCGCGCCCCTGTCTGTGTGTGTCGCACCATGGTTATATGCGTCGCGCTCCTCCTCCTGTGCGTCATGCCCTTTTCCAGGTGACTTTTGGAGGCCTTCCCGGTGTCCCAATTGGGCACATGATAGCTTGTTGGAAAGGTATTTGAGTCTACTTTCCAACCCAACCAGAACATTTCAATTTGGAGTTCATTTTCCCTATCAAAAATCAAATCTCCTAAGACTGGTCAAAATGTGCCAAATGAGGCTGCCTCAAGGCAGAGTGCTGTTATAGTCAACTTTTGAATGCCTTCCTCAACTCCAAATTGAGCTCATGATAGTTCATTGGAAAGGTATATGTGTCTACTTATCATTTGGCTCATCACACAAGTCATTTGACCAATCAAGTTAGGAGAAAACGTGATTTTCCTGAGGTCACTGCAGAGGTGCATCAATTCTCCCGAGGCAATTGTATTTTTGATATTTCTTCAAAACCATGACACCTGTGTAAAAAGTGAAGGATTTTATTCTTCCTTGTTCTGTTGTGGACAACAACCTATCTCAGGTTTTGTAAATTCATCTTTCCTTGCTCAGAAACATCATTTGAGTGAAACCTACCCCGATGTGGGGAACAAGAGATTTGTCGAAATGAAGCGAAATGAAGGGGATAGGGAGCTTCTAAATTCTTGAGGAAATTTTGGGAAGTATGGAGGGACGTTAGGAAGTAGGGGAAAGTGGAATTTCAGAAATTGAGTGAGGGGAAGGGGTCCAAAATGGCAAAACACAGGCCCAACCTAGAAAATTGCCAAGTTGTAGCAAGAAGCTAAGGTTTGTGCGAAAATGAGGAATTTGGGGGATATCAGTGACGGGAAGTGTTTGATAAGGTATTTTAAGGATAGGGGAAGATGTATGAACATCAGGATACAAGTTTTGCTGATGATTTGACCGTCCAAGAGAAATTGCCTTCAAAACCCTAGGAGAGGGAAATGACCTTACCTAGGCACAACTAAAGCATGAACAACGTGTAAAATGACCCAGTGGAACTTGACATGATAATGAAAACCCTATGAATGATGGTACACTTAGCTGAATGGTGACATGGAACGTCATTTGGACAACTTTGACAAGGGTAAAATCAAACCCTAGACCTAATGCCTAGTGACCAAATTTTGCTTGAAGACTCACTGAAATGACAAAATTTGACCTTGACACCTTAAAATCACTTTGTAAGAGCATGTTTGATCACTGGAGAAAGGCTGCAAAGGCTGACACTAACAACGTACTTAGATGTCCATCGATCGCATCTCATTAAATAGGTGACAACCCTATTTCGTACCTCGCATTCACATTGTGACTCAAGAGAAATAAGGGTTAGGTTAAATAGTGTGACATGCTGTCACACTATCAAAATCAATTGATGTAAATTAAGGTGATGGAATCGCCTCCTACTAGGGTTGTAAGCTTTTTTTCTTTACAACCTATCACACAATAACAACAAAGATATAGAGAACATGTTTGTTGAGAGCTACAAATTGATGGACATCACAAAATAAATTCCTATCACCCTTACAAAACTAGCAATCCTTCGTAGACAATTCAAAGTTGTTTGAATGTTACCTAGATTTTCGTTGCTTTATGCACCTTTAGGTCTATGAAGAAAACGTACTCAAAGTAACACTTTGAATTGTCACTCTCTTCGTTCATGACCACGTGCAATGGGTTCTCACGATGAGGGTGGGACTCGATATTTGTCACTTTTATATACTGAATATCGACAGAGTCTTGAATAGACCCGTTGTTCCTTCTTTTGGAGAGGATGCCACCATGGTCTTCGACCCGAAAAGTGCAAGGGAGTTCCTTTTCTTTTTACTGAGAATGAAAAAATCTAGTACTATTCGATAAGCGGTCTTATATCTCTTCTTCCACCACTTGGAGGCTATATTCTTGCCTTGCAATCTCACTGTTGATAATGGTCATGTCGTCTACATAGTTTTGGGCTACAAAATGAGCCACCCTTGTAGTGTTTTCCACTACCTCCACTTGTAAACCAAGATTCGCAGGGTGCTACCGGAAATGATCGAGCGCATGCGATGGCTAACCACAATCTTCAAAGCAAGCCTCTTAACCGGTCCTCTCACCACCAATGGGCGATGATTTATGGGCAATAGTAGCTCGCCCATGACATGAGACTACTTACATTTGAAAAAGAAATTCTCATAAAAGAAATACATTTCTTGATCACTTATCACAAGATATAAGATAATAATAGATATAAGTTGGACAACTCTTAATAAAAACATTGAGTTGCTCTATTTTCTAATGAATGACAACAACTTCTAGAAATTCTACCACCACAACAATGGTATCGATTTTCTTTTATGAATTTTAACCTCGATTTTATCACTGTGGATGGAATGATGTTAGTTGTAGAGCATACACAAATTTCCCATCTTTTTCTAAAAAATTACATAAAGTTTGGAGCACTATGTCAAACAATGCGTCCTTTCCAATGCAGTATTGTTGTTGAAATGTAATATTCAATATAGCCTAATGTTTGAATTTTGTTCCTCAACTTTACCAAATTAATATATTTGCATCTATTAGAGTCTTATTAGAATAAGGTTAATAAAATTGTACTTGTAAAACATGCTGGTAGGAGAATAATGTTAGCTAGGTACTTAAGACAGATGCAAAAACATAATCTTATATATTTTGGAAGGACAACTTTACTTTTATGGTGCAAAATTTGGTTGTGATCTTGTCGAGCAATAAAATAAAAACAGAGCAACATAATTGACAACCCTTTTTGATGTATTGGGCAATGCTCGTAGCTTTTTATACAGTTACTAAACAATTCAACAACAAAAGAAGTCAACCAATAAAAGTATTTAATGCAAAAATCATCGAACAAGTTCAAGCGAGACTTAAAGGCGAGGCCAAGACATGAATAATACTATATCTACATATATGGTATAGTCCACTACATGACACATTATTTATCAAAATGGGCCAATTTCACACTACAATAATCAATCTACACCTTTCACTAATACTCAATCAATAAATTAAATGGTACAGTGGACTACATGATAAATTTTCTGGGTAAAATGCTCCAATTTTGCACACAATAGTCAACTAATTTGTCCCATTATGTCTATATTGTTTTTTACTTTAATTCAACTATTTTGAGCTAAGTGGCAGAGACTAGCTATTAAGTAGCCCTTGTTGTTATTATTAAGAGTCTAGTCTCCTAAATGTTGAAATCCCAATTCCATTGTCAAAATAGTTTTCCAATAACTAATGTTATAATATGGTTATTTTCAAACATTTAAGCATACAAATCCACATTTACCTCAAAGTTGCTAAATGAAAATGGCATTTGTTTTCTCTTAGTGGTGTATGAATTGATTTATTTTAACAAGAATATCAAAAAACATTGTTATTCACTTCATGTTTTGAGCCAAAAGAAGTAGTAGTTGAAACTATAGGAGATCAAAATATTTCACGAAATGCTGCAACACATACTGCATTTAAATTCCCCGGGAAGTACAATAAAAAACTCATCATATCTATGGAAATAGGTAGAAGCTTTTTGTTGTGGACCATTGCTATGAAATTTACACTTGTTGTTGTAGTTATATTCTTCAACTTTGTAAAAGAGGCCATAGTTATTTGTTAGTTTACCATTCTACAACTCCAACACCCTAAATCATTGGGTTCTTCTCAACAATTAAACTTCAAGGAATTTAACCATTTCATGAAAAATATACCTGAAATCAATAGCTTGTAAATTTCAAGAACAAGATAATTGAATGAAGGTATTATTATCATTATTGTTATTATTATTAACAACCTAGTCTCCTAAATGTTGAAATATGAATTCCATTGTCAAAATAGTTTTCCAAAAATTGATGTTATAATATGGTTATTTTCAAACATTTAAGCATACAAATCTACATTTATGTCAAAGTTGCCAAATGAAAATGGCATTTGTTGTCTCTTAGTGGTGTATGAATTGATCTTTTTTAACAAAAATATCAAAACAACATTATTATTGGCTTTATTTTTGGGCCGAAAGAAGAAGCAGTTGAAATTATAGGAATCTAAATATTTCACAAAATGTTGCAACACATACTACACATAACTTCCCAAGAAAGTATAATAGAAACCTCCTCATTATCGTGGAGGGTGTAGTAAAAACGCATTCAAGATACATCCTTCTAGTTGTTACAAATTTATTCAATGACCCATTAACGAGTAGATATGTGACGTTTATCAAGGGTGTTAGGAGTTTGTGGG
>APFE030751276.1:0-15073 GCA_000404065.3 Pinus taeda | reverse complement strand
TGATATGAAAAGAGAGAAATGATTCCTTTATTATGAGGAGGAAAAATTTCTCCAATGCAATACATTGTGGCATAAAAAATTTTGGTGCAAAATGCCTCACTGGATAAAATGTTCAAGGATGTGATACACCATAATAGAGACAATTTTTTAGGATGAGATAAGCCAAAGAGAGGAGAATTTCTTTGACAAATGTGAAACCTAGTGACCGTTTATACACTTGATGATGTGTAATCGTAAAATGCCATGGTAGCCAACATGTGTGGTGCCATATAGGAGGTAATGTTAGGTAGGCATAGGGACATATCAAGTAAAGAATCAGAAGGAACCTTAAAACGCCATAGCTGCTTGCTATATGAGCAAGAGTACAATTTTTGGAAGGCACTGATGGATGGATTGCATCCATTTACCCATAAGTGGCTTTAGATTCATGTGAAGAAAGATGATTAAGAGGAAAATTTTCATTATCTGACTGTCCTAATAGAGTTTAGGGGTTGGGTATGTAAAACATGGAAAAAACTCAATTAAATCCTTATTACAAAGTTTACAATGAGATTTTCCCTGGCGAGGATCCAATTTCGATCAATGTCCCTTTTTGAGATGAATGCATCTCTTTTGGTTAGGTACAATCAAACTCTCATGATTTCTTGTAACGACCAATTATGTTTGATAATTCTCACTATATATCTTCATTCGAGAAAAATTGGTAAAAGGAAGAGATGTTGCCCAATGTCTTATACTTCTTTATAAGTGCATACAATAATGCAACCACTTGTGTGTGGATGCAAGATCAGTGCAACCACGACAAGGTAAAAATGTTTGTCCACATGTTGAGACTGCAGAAAAATGAATAACAAAGTGTGGTCTGTATCATGAATTATTTAACGATGTAATTGAAATCCTCTCTTTTTCCATTCTCAATTCATATGCTTCTTACATTTTCAATAAATCCTAAGTAATAGTGCCTACTTAATCTTCTATGCCATAATAATATCATTTCCTAAAGGAATCAAAGAATAGGTTAGATCCAAGTGTTGAAATAAAATTGACATATTTGTTGTGCATGTAAATTTAAAATTGACGAGTTACCACTACAAGAAGAAAAGACATTGACATATGACTAGTCACGACATTCCATATTTAAAATTAGCAAGTTAACACATAAGAAGAAATAGCTCCACGATGTTTTGAGTGGCCTTTCCATTTGAAACTAATGGGTTGATAATACAACAAAAATCAACATTGATGCATAAAAGACAATGCCTAGAACATGGAATGATTTCAAGACATAATAAAACAAATGGGTAGAAACAAGAAATTATGGGTTGATAATACAACAAAAAATAGCATTGATGCATAAGAACAATGCCTAGAACATGGAATGATTTCAAGACATAAGAAAACAAATGGGTAGAAACAAGAAATAACACTAACATGTTAAAAATAACATCGAAAATTACAGGATCAATCACATTTAAAATTCAATTAAGTTCAAGGGATGAAATAATGTCCATATATTCTATATGGAGTTCTAAAGTTAAAATTTAATAATTTAAGATACCACATGTAAAATATTATAAGAAGTATAAGAGTTTTTATTTTTCCAAATTCTTTTAATTGATGGCAACTTCATACATGAGCTTTGTTTTTTTCTTGGATTGTATAATAAGCTCCATTTCAAAATCAAGATGACTTAGTTTTCCTTCTTCAAGAGAATCAAGACTCTTAAAGGGAATAACAACTTCAACTTGTGTTTACATAGAAATAGCTCTATTTGACATCCATACCACTAAGCAAACCTTCTAGAAGTTCTTGTAGCATCATCTATGTAACTTTTTCTAGTACTAGTTTAGGTGGTTGTTGCAACATTCTCGTATTCATAGAACTATGAAAATGAGCCAACAATCTAACGAGGTCAAGTTGATTTTATGTGTAGATTTTATTTATTTAGGTTATCTAGCTCAAATCACATTTCTCGACAAATGTTTCTACCCTAAAGAGAGTCTCAACTTTTCTTTATATTTTTTTAGTGTGTAGTGTTATTCACCCTCAATACAACATCTTTGGTTTATATACCAAACAACAACTTTGTCCCCATTATCGTCAATCCTCTTGAATCTCAACATTTGCTCTAATTTAAGCTGCATTTTTTAAATGGATCTCTTTGAATTATGCTAATAATATTTCATTCATATCAGATTTTATGACCTGGACATTAAACCAACTAACTTGCAACAACATCATTAATATCATTGATTATATTTTTACAAAATCATACCAAAAAACATCCATTCTCACTTTCACAATGTGAGTTTAGGCTTTGTCCTTTTGTAAATACATGATATGCGAAAATGTTATGACTATTTGCTAATGTTTTGATTGTTTACTTTATACTTTCACAATGTTAGAGTTTAGGCTTTGCAATTTGTGTTTCCCCTCTTCATTACTGGGAGATTTCATACTCTAATTCGCTGATATTGCTATTGCTACTACGAGTTTATTTTTTATTATTATTATTATTTGTTGATATTGCCACTAGGAGTTTCATTTTTTATTATTATTATTTATCAACGGCCATGATCCATAACTGCTATGAGACGGAGTGCAAAGAGCCGTGGAAACCTGGTCGTGAAGGATCCAAAGGATCGAAGAGTTGGCCCACTGTTACTTACTTGCGGAGGAGGCTCCTAATTTAGATGCGACTGGCCCTGAAGAATCGTTTGACCCTGAATAAATTGTAATATCCATAAAATAAAATAAAATCAATAAATTGTAATATCCATACGTAATATAATCTATGACTAATCTCACTTTTACAAGAATATAAATATAAACACCAATAGCTAGTCGTGGAAACTGCTATGAGAGGGAGGGCAAAGAGTCGGGAAGGATCGAAAAGGATCGAAGAGTTGGCGTGCATTGTGAGATTGTCACGTGCTCAATGAATAATTTGAGCCTGAAGAATCGTTCACGGGACTGGCCCACTGTCACTGTTGAAATGGCGTGCATTCTTTTTTTTTTTAATATACAATGCCCGGGAACAATGCATCCGTATGTGGTTGGTGGCAAGCTTCGTAGATATCTGCGCGGTGGCATTATTAAAAAACTATTTAATTATTTAAAAACTACCCACAACTTGGAATACTCCTGGCTGCCCCCGTTCAGACTAATATATTATTACTTCCTTCCTTCCATCCATCCATTAAACAAAAAAAGGGTATTAATAGTAAGAGAAAAGGCCTCACGACTCAGTTTCTTCAAGAAAATAAGAAGTTCAGAATTCAACCAGATCTCAGTGCTGAATTTTTCAATAGATTAGCTGAATATTGAGAGTGATTAAGGCGCATAATACTGGTTTCTCTGAAATAGTGAGACCATAAAGGCGAGGAGGACGACCATAAAGTGCTCATTTCCCGGCTCTGCAACGCACTTTCAATCTTTACTTCTTTGTTATTCATTTCTATATCTAATGGCTTCCTCCTCAACATCCACCTCCACCTCACATACCCTCAACAACAACGACTATGTATTTGATGTTTTCATCAGTCACAGGGGACCCGATGTCAAGAAAACCTTGGCCACCGATCTCTACCATCGCCTTTGCAAACATGACTTGAGGGTATTTTTAGATGAGCAGGAATTGTGCGCGGGAGACACTGTAAACCCTCAACTTGAAAGCGCCGTTAGAACATCCTCAGTGAATATAGCGATTTTTTCTCCAAATTATGCGGCATCAAAATGGTGCCTCGATGAGCTGCTAAATATGGTAGACTCTATGTCAAAGTACAAGTCCACCATCATCCCAGTCTTTTACGGTGTCACGCCTGCAGAGCTTCGGTGGACGCAGGGTGGAAAGGGAGTCTACGCTCAAGCCCTATACAAACTTCAAGGGAAAAAAACATTTGATGGTCAGCATCGACACGATTCCGACATTATTGAAAAATGGAGGAATGCTCTGTCTACAGTTGCAGATATAAAAGGTTTTGACGGAGCGACATACAACAGGTGAGAAAACCACCCCTCCATATAAATTTGAGCATTTAATTGATAGATAGGTAGCACCATATGTACCCATTTCTACATGCTGACTTTTCGCCAATTATTATCTGTTTCCATTTCTGTTTTAAAAGAATAAGCACTCTTATAAAACAAATCAATAAAATCTCTTTGGAAAAATAATGAACAAATAAACAAATATCCTAGAGCAAAAGTAAATTAAATTCATAAAAATTTCATAGTTAAATGTGATTAAAACTTCCGATGCATGCATATAGGCAGCTTTATTTGTTTCTAATTATGATTAATGATAAAGATGAAACCAAATCTAGATTAAATAAATTCTTCTTTCCTGTCTATTATTCTTTTGAGATCTTTAGTTCTGCCCTTGTACTTCATAGCGAGTGTCTGATGTTCAACCACTGTTCATGTTTGGTTTCTTTCACTATTTTAGTATGGAGCAGCTCCTAGAAGACGTGGTGGAAGGAGTGCTGAAAAATGTGAAAAGAAGACTGTATGTGTCAGAATATCCAAAAGGCTTGGAGGGAAAATTAGAAAACTTTGAAACCACAATGTCATTGCAGCAGGAAGATGGGAAGGTTAGAGTTATAGGAATTGTGGGCCTTGGAGGGGTTGGCAAAACCACCCTAGCAAAAGAGTTCTTCAACAATCAGAGATCAAAATACAAGCGATGTTGCTTTTTATTTGATATAAGAGACAAATCTTTAGCTACCTTGCAGAGCGACCTTATGAAGGATTTAATTCAATCAAATGTGCAAATAGGCAGCACTGATGAAGGCAAAGAAAAGCTCCGAAGGTATCTTCCATCCTCTGATTGTCTCATTATTTTAGATGATGTGGACCATATTAAGCAGTTGGAGGCATTACTTTTACCAGCGAAAGATGCCCTTAAAACCAATAGCTTAATTTTAGTGACATCCCGCAATAAGGATGTTCTCATAAGATCACAGATTCCAGAGACGTCGATTTACAGGCTAGAAGGTCTAGAACCAGAGCATTCCCGAGAGCTCTTTTGCTGGCATGCATTTGGCAAGCCTCATCCTGCTGTAGGATTTGACAAGGAGGTTGAAAAGTTTTTGGGTGCCTGCCTTGGATTGCCGTTATCTATTAAAGTATTTGGGTCGCTTCTCTGTGGAATAAATGATTTAAATCATTGGGAAGCACAATTTCGCAAAATCTCCAACATGCTTCCTGATGATATACAAGGCAGGCTAAAAATTAGCTACGACGGTCTCGATGAAGAGGAAAAGAAGATATTCTTAGACATTGCCTGCTTCTTCAGAGGAGAAAACAGAGACACAGTCATTAGAATATGGAATGTATCCGGTTGGGAAGGGTCGCTAGGTCTTTGGAAGCTGGAAAACAGATGCTTGGTGCAAGTGGACAGTGAAAACCGTCTGAGAATGCATCACCATGTTAGAGACATGGGCAGATATCTGGCGGAGAAGGAACCTCCTGATGGTGAGCTTCGGCTTTGGAACCCAACTGATAACCTTTTTCATAAGATTTCCGGCCAATTACCTGTAAGTATTTTGAAGTGTTTTCGACAGATTTCCAATTAGCGTCCTGTTATCACAATTGTGTCTGGTTAGTTTTGAATTCTTAAAACTTTGCAAGAATGAATCTTGTTTCTAACAGCTCTGAGTGAACAATTCAGGTGCGTGGAATTGGTCTGGTAGATGGAAATGAGGTTGAACAATCTTTCGAAAACCTTGCGGAGCCTGCTCGCACTCGTTTATTGAGTAATATGAGCAGGTTGCAGTTGCTTAAGGCTGAAAGTTATTTTCCTAAATGCCTATTGAATGTTTGCCACCATTTACCAAACCTAATATATTTAGACTGGCTGAACTGTCCCGAGTCCTCCTTCCCTTCCTGGATTCCAACAAAGAATTTAAGAGTTTTACATATAAAGGGAGAGTCTTTGATAACACTCTGGCAACACGAATCTCAGGTATTCTTTTTAAATTTCTATTTTTTGTTTTTTCTTCAAATTGTAAAATTTACTGCATTTAAGAATTGTCTTCCTCTAACACACTGCCTGTGACATTTACAGTCTTAGACGTACTTTAATAATGTATGTGAACAATGCAGACACCTCTGCAGCTGAGGGAACTGTGGATTCAGGCTCCCCTTTTAAATGTTCCAGATTTCATTGGGAACCTGCAGCATCTCGAAATATTTGTAGTGTCCAGCAGTCTTCATCTTGAAAGTTTGCCAGATTCGGTTGGGAACCTAGCAGGCCTCCAACATCTGGACTTACGCTACTGCTCCGCTCTGCAGACGCTTGCCAGATTCGGTTGGGAACCTAGCGCGCCTCCAACATCTCGACTTGTCGTGGTGCTTCTATCTGCAGACGCTTCCTGACTCGGTTGGGAACCTAGCAGGCCTCCAACATCTCAACTTGAGCTGGTGCTCCGCTCTGCAGACGCTTCCGGACTCGGTTGGGAACCTAGCAGGCCTCCAACATCTCAACTTGAGATGGTGCTCCGCTCTGCAGACGCTTCCTGACTCGGTTGGGAACCTAGCAGGCCTCCAACATCTCAACTTGAGCTCGTGCTCGGCTCTACAGACGCTTCCAGACTCAGTTGGGAACCTAACAGGCCTCCAACATCTCCACTTGAGCTCGTGCTCCGCTCTGCAGACGCTTCCGGACTCGGTTGGGAACCTAGCAGGCCTCCAACATCTCGACTTGAGCTCATGCTCCGCTCTGCAGACGCTTCCTGACTCGGTTGGGAACCTAGCAGGCCTCCAACATCTGGACTTAAGCTACTGCTCCGCTCTACAGACGCTTCCGGACTCAGTTGGGAACCTAGCAGGCTTCCAACATCTCAACTTGAGCTGGTGCTTCGCTCTGCAGACGCTTCCGGACTCGGTTGGGAACCTAGTAGGCCTCCAACATCTCAACTTGAGATGGTGCTCCGCTCTGCAGACGCTTCCGGATACGGTTGGGAACCTAGCAGGCCTCCAACATCTAAACTTGAGTTGGTGCTCCGCTCTGCAGACGCTTCCGGACTCGGTAGTAGAGCAGCTGCGCCAACGCCTAGGTGAAGACTTTATTGAAGGATAAGTTTCCAGTGATGGAGAAGGTTGCAATGAAGAAAGCGAGCGGTAAAATATAACAACACTTTCAGAATGACAATCGTGGTCTGGTGGATACAGTGCAGTGTATATATTAAGGAATTTATTAAAGTTTATATATTTGGAGACCAAAGTTTTTGATTAAAGATTATTATCGAGGAGGAATTATGTATTTGGAGAACTAAACTTTTTAAGAAGGTTTAAAGATATGAAGTGATATTATAAAATTTCTTTAAGCTTTAAAGATACGAAGTGATATTATAAAATTTCTTTCAATGAGTTTTATATTAAATTGATATTAAATTGATGTAAAATTGATGTAAATTCATTTAACACAAATTTATTGATATTTTTACATTAAATTTATGTTAACATTTATTAAAGATTATTAAAAATACACAGGGAGAAATTAAATAACTTTATAACTCTTTGGAGTGTAAAATTTTTTAAATATAAATTAAAATATCTTATATATTTGGTTTTTTTTAATGAATAAATTTAATTATTATTTTATGAATAAATTTTCATTTAAAAAATTTACAAATAAAATTTATTAAATTATATATTTACTAAATTAATTTAAAAAAACAAAACTATTTAAAATTTATATAAAAGCAATGAAAATTTTATATATTAAAAATTAAAAATAAAATAATTAAAATTCCCAATCTTTAATTTTTTAATTATACATTTACTAAAAATTATAATAAATTAGAATTCTATTATATTAAAAATATAAAGAAAACTTAAATAATTGAAATTCCCAATCTTTAAAATTTTTAATTATACACCTACAAAATATTATATAAAAATAATAAAATTCTATTATATTAAATATTAAAAAAATTTAATTTAATTTAATTCTCAAAATTTTTAATCATATTCGAAGTGCTTATCATTTTTCTATTTTCTTTTACTTTATATTCGATACATTTATAAATAACATCTCTAACTTACATAAATCAATATACTTCTAAGCATTTACAACCCTCATCTACATACAAATAACCATTAACCAACTAAATAATAATATTGCTATAAAGTAACCCTTCATTGCTTGCTTGTCATTTATACCTATTTTTCTAAATAAAGATAAACAAATTAGAGGTGGGTATGCAAAATACTAAGGAAACTTTTAACTTTTATTTTATATGCAATTTCTCACAAGTGGGAGTCATATTCGTTGATAGTCATTAAGAGTTGAATATTCTATATAAATTCAAGTATTTTCAAATTTAAATTTATAAAAATATTGATGACAATAAATTTAATTAAATTTTCATTTTTATACAATCCAAATCCGTTTTTATATAAATTTGTAGAGAAATAAATTCATAAAAATATTATATAATTAAATTAATATTTATTACACAAAAATATTTAATAAAAATAGATTAATATAATAAATGATTATAATTAATTTCTCAATATAATTTTTCAAATTTTGGTAAGTTTTTAATCTAATTAATTTTTAAAAGCTAAATAATCATATATATATATATATATATAATATAATATATAATAATATATATATGGGGTTAAAAATTGTGTTTTATGTTTTGCCATCTAGGGTTTCTTTTGTTGTCATGCTATTTTAGTCTAGTGAAGTTGTGAGTTGTGTTTGTAAATTATTAGTTTCTTCATCCCAATTTCGTGAATGGATCTTTGAGCAATTTTGTCAACATCAAACTCCCATATATTATTCTGTGTTTACTTATGCCTTTCATTTCTCTAGGCTTGCAATTTATATTTGTTGAGTCTTTTTTGTTGGTGTGTTGTTAAACAATCTCAATGGTTGGGCCTTCCACATCAAATGTGGAAGCCCTTGGTTCAACAAGTGAGAAGAAATGCAAAATTGTCAAAAGGGTGAGTTTCAACTCCACTCTAGATATGGAACACTCTATGGAAAAATCGAACTTCAAAAATTTGATGGAGAGAGGATTAATTAATGATTTCACTAGCCATTGGTCTAGCCCCAATATTGTTCAAGAATGGACCCCTAAGAATTGCATCAATCAAAACTTTATTTCTATTATTACTGCAAAAAAGCATTTTTATATATTTGTTATCTATAAAAAGCAGTGGATATTGCATTGGATAGTTCGCCTCAACATAATTGATAAAATATATTAAAATTCAAAAATCTATACTATGAGGGTTTATTTTTCTTAGATTTCTAAATTTATTAATTTAATAAATCTAGAACAACGAAAAATGTGGAAAATAGAGGACAATGAAAAGTAAACATCAACAAACCACAATGAACATAAGATATGCTTTTGGAAATCCTTTTATGAGAAAAATTAGTTGGAAGGTGAGGTTGCTTTGCTCTCTCTTCCTCTAAGTGGAAGTCGTGCAAATACAAAGTAGTGAGACCTATGGCATGTGGGTTGCTACAAAACAAAACCCTATGTTATGCTCTCTCTCTTTATCCACTCTTAGCAACTCTTTTCAGCTATGTAACATAATGCACTTGAATAGAATGGAACCATGTTTCCTCCTAGTGGCATGGTTATAACATAGCTTGGTAGCCAACTAGTGGTTAAGTTTGACTCCTTTGAACTCTTAAGTAAAGTTACAATATCAACCCTTCTAGAGTCATTTTTAAATGTAACATGAGTGTGGACATTTTATAAAATGGTACTTAAAATCCCAAGAAATTCAACCATCTTCGAAGCAGAGTTCAAAGAAAATTTCAACCTCTCAAAATCTCAAACAAGTAAGAAGAAAGCATAAGTGACAATAGCCTTGGTGGGACTCAACTTTATAACCAATCTCATCTACACTTATCCAATCCCTCCAATAACATATTTGGAGCTCTGACGATGAAGAAGTGGTTGAGAAAGATCATTCAAAGAATAACTTAGAGCCTAGCTCAGGGTGTCTTTCAAAGGAACAAAAGATTTTAAAAAATGCAGGTTCTAATGATACCGATATTGAGCAATGTGCACCTTCTTAGGAGAAGGGATCTATTCCATAAATAGAGAGTATGGCTCCACTTCTGAAGGATAATATAGTTACCGACTTAATGAGAATTTTCATCTCAAAATAAGAACACTAAGTCAACAAATCTAGATTAAAAAATCAAAATTGACTCTAAAATTGGCACTTGAAATTTATTTACTATTTGGTTTTTATAAATTTACTTAAAAAATAAGTCAATAAAAAAGAAAAAAATGATCTGATATTTCCTGATTCATCACAATATATTTTCTGGCTGACATTTCGAGCTAGCAACTATGGCTCATCATCAAGACATAGATAAGAAATATGATCTAGTTTAGAAAGATAAATAGGAGAGAGATGCAAGGTCAAAGAGTGGAAAATAGATGTTAGGCTAGATAAAAGTTAGAGATAAATTTAATTCATTAATAAAATTGTAAGAACATGATTCCAACGATCATATTTATTAAAATATATAAAAAAATTAACGCGTGTGTATATATGGATGGATTATATCAACAAATTGTAATCAAAAGTATATATAAAATAAAATAAAATGTGTAAAAAGTACATTAGTAATAATATCATTAATATAAGGAGATCGAGAAACAAAAGAGATTCAAATTCAAAAGTATATAATAATCATAGAGGATATATATATATATATATATATATTATATATTATTATATATATATTTGAAATCTAAGAAAATATTTGACCAAGCTAAAAAGAAGGGGGTTAGAAGAAAAATAAAGTAAGAAGAATGAGGGAGAAGATTTTAATGATCAACATAAATATGTTAGAAATTAAATAACAAAGCAATGGAACACATAAAATGTTGCAGAAACACGAACACTAAAAAAATCATAAAACAAGAGAGACACATATATATGTGGTTCACCCAATTTGGGCTACATCCCTAGAAAAACAACCAATCATTCCTTTTCATATTATCTAGCAAACTAAAGGGATACAACCTATAGAAAATTCCTTGTAACTTCCTCTTATCTCTCACATAGTTTCCTATGTTTTTCTGTCACGGAATAATACACAATCGCAGTACAATACCATCATATAAATTAAGGGTTGTCTTCTAAGGACAAAACCCTAAGTTAACATAACTTCTACTGTTAAATCTTTTGCCTGATAAACAACCAAGATTGACTATGAAATTACAATATTTGCAAGGCAAATTTTCTCTAATTTTTTCTTCAAGGGCGATACCTTTGAACCCTTGCCAAGCTCACCCCCCCCCCCACCCCCCCCCCCCTTGGTGACACTAGTGGGGTGCAGGACGGGGTTAGCCCCTTGCACCCCGTAAAGGATTGAACACCCAAATGCAGCTGAAACAATACCTCTGAATCAAGAAAATAATCAGGCTCCACACCCAACAAAACAGAGAATGAAGGGGAAGATAAAAAATAAGAAGACAAAATTTCAAATGAGACAAGAAAATGAAAGTAGAAGGGAAAAGGGAAAGGATTTGCTTCAGGATGAAGCAAAAACAGGAACTCTAGCCAAAAAACCATGAAAAAACATTTAAAATAGTGCTAAAAACGAAAAATGTGTATACTAGAACGATGGTTTTCTTTTTAGGGTCAATTTTGAACATGTTTTAAAATTGGCAGTGAAAACGATTTTTTGTCCAAAATTTGTGCAAAAAACACACTGAAAACGAAAAGTGTTGATACTGGAAAAATTGGTTTTTTTTAGGGTCAATTTCCAACATTTTTAAAAAATTCCAGTAAAACCGAATTTTTATGTGCAAAAAAACAACTGTTTTTGAGGAAAAAAACACACTAATGTTTTTGGTAGAATAACATTTTTCTTTCCTAAGTACAATTTCAACATGTTTTAGTAATGACGATAAAGATAAAATAATGGGATTTGAAACACATTAAAATTCTATTAGTTTTCATCGATGTTGTTAAACATATAATAACATCACACTAAAGATCGCTAAAATTCTATTTGTTTTCAACCATAACATTAAAATATGTCAAACACACATATGGCAGCAACAGAATATTAAAGATAAGCAAGAGAGTACATCTATTATTTGACAATGATATACATTTATAGTACATTCATGTGACCATTGGGTTCCACATCCCAAGGTCTCTTGGACTTCCTTAGTCTATTTAGCTTCCACACCAACCCTTAGAGGATTAGGTGTCCAACATTCCCCCCCTTAATCCGAAGGGTTATGTATGAGTCCAAAAAGAGAGCTTTAATACAAAATGTGCAAAAATGCATGGCAACACTAGGCTGAATGTGCTCTCTGAAATGTTGGTATAAAGGGAAGTGGTTTAAGGATGACCACCAACATTGGAACGCTTGGTGCAGTTCTGAGAACTCTTCCAATTTTGTCATGAAGTTGAGGTCTTATGCTAGAGGAACTACTCCTAATGTTTTGAAGAGGGAAACCTTCAACCATGAAAGGGAGGTCTCAGCCTATGATGGTTTAAGGATGACCAATAACTCTGGAATGCCTAATGCAATTCCTGGAAATCTTTCAAAACTGGAAATAAGCTGAAGTCTTCTGCTAGAGGAAGTGTCCCCAATTCTTTGAAGATGTATCACTGACTGAAGGCATTCTCAAGGGGCATATTTGTCTCTGGCTACAACTTTGACCCTGGTATGGTAGGTTGTGGATTAGGCTCGCATGATGTGACTTTGAAGCTTGTATATGACCATCATTTCCCCCCCGTTAGATACAAGCTGAAATGATGGAGAAAAATCAACTGCAAGACTATTCAATACTCTAGAACAAGTTATAACATATGACTAGAATATCTTCTTGGTTGTTGATGCCCATTACCAAGAAGTGATCCATCCAGGATGAATCTTTTTTCTTGCAGGAGGTTTGTTTCTGAAGCATCTGTTTGAAGAATCACTGGTTTTATGATAGTTCTCACATGGATGAAGATCAAGACAATGATCTTTCATATGGCTAACTTGGTCACAGCATTGGCATTTCACAATCTATTGTTGTGGAAGAGGGGAAAAATATGGAACAGTTGGAGGTGAACTGTCATGAAGGAATCCAACACTCTGAAACTGAATGGGCCTTGAGTAGTTTGTAATGTTAAAGGACGCATCCTTGTCATATCCAATACCAATTTTGTGCTTGTTGTGGACAAGCTCTTCCCAAGGTCTGATGATGGACTTGGGAAGTGCAGGTTGAATTTCTGCTTTTGCATGCAAATCAGTTGTTGCATTAGGCACTGAATCTAAATTTGCAATATTATTGATTCGCTATTTATGGGAGTCTGTTTCATTGTTCTGAATAGAAATAGGTTCAAAATGACAACTCCATTGTTGTAATTTTGCTTGCTGTAGTTGAGATTCAAGCTGCAAAAATTCAATCTTGTCTTGTGCATTTTGCAAACAAGTTCTAATGTCAACAAGAGAAACTTTGTTTATTCTTACTTTATCATGATTAGAGGAATGTATCAGAGATTTTAAGAACTCTAATATTTCAGTAATTCGAGCCATATTCTCCATTGTCAAAATTACACCTTTTTAAAAAAATTGATCACAACTATGATCCAATGAGTAAAAGTAACACCCACTCACAGTACAAAGACACAGCAAAATCCTCTATAAATTTGCACCAAATAGCCAATGTGCAACCAGTAAACAAGAATGACTTTCCTCCACAAAATATTTCTTTGATGATGTTCAAAACGATTTTGTTTCAATTCTATCTGCCTTGGTGTCATCTTATCCCTTACTATCTCATCTCCAATCATGTGAAATGAAAAATCATAAGAATAAGCGAGGGAACGCCTTGATCCAAGTAGCCTAATAGGATCAATTACTGAACAACCCAGATCAAATGCTCTATCGCTCTGTGTTGATATTTTTCTCAATATGCCAAAACAGAGCAACTCTTAATGACCTCTAATGTCTAAACTATCTCAAATCTTCAGAAACCCCACAAACTAAACTGTAATGCACAAACCTCAGGCAAGGTCCACCTGCATTTATTGGCATTAAGCAACCAATGACCCAAAATCACATACGATTGAATTGGGTGCGGGCTTGAAGCACTAAACAACAATCCCAAAAGCTTCAAATTACTAAAAAATTGAATAGTATGACTGAAAGTACAGGAATGTTAAACGCATTTTTTTTTACTGTATGTCTTAACGCTTCTTGGTGTGGCATCCCAAATAGTTATTTTCTTCTGTCCAGCCGAGTTATTCCAACCACATCAATTTCCCAACTTTGTTCGACAACTCAATTGTGGAAGAATTCTATGATACCAATATCCCAAACCATCTTTTAGAGATATCGATAGCCCAAGAGTATCTGTTCAATGAAGTTATAAATGCCTTAAAGTTTGAAATCCAACAAGAGAGCTCAATCCTACACTAGCAACAACTTCTATGGAAGAAACTGATGATGTCTAGCCATACTCAAAATCAAACAAATTTTGTCAAGCAATCATTCTCAATTGAACATTAGTTGCTATTTGGAATAGTTATTTCTATGTGAAATTACAACAATTTGCTTTGACTCTCATTGTTGATGCATGCATCTTTCTCGATCAAAGCCAAACTCATGACGACTTAGAGCAGACAACGGGTTGGACTATGAAGAAATAATTGCTATTGTAGATGGACTTTCAGACAAGACAGTATCATACCCATCTGCGAACGAATCCATTCCTTCTGCCATCAGTTTCCAGAATAAACCATCTCCTCCTGTTCTTCCATTGCATGCAGTAGCATAAATTTTTTCATAGACCTCTGAGAAAAACTTGTTCCTTTGACCTGTGCTCTATCCTCGGTCTTTGTATGATTTTCCAAATTCAGCAAATAATACTAGTTTCTTCAATGTCAAACACTACTCTGGTTACTTCAAATGAGGATTATCCTTATCATCAATGGACATCTATGGGCATGGTAGACAATCTATCTCCCACCAATGATTTGTTAGTTGCCACCAAGAGGCGTTTTGGAAATCGCCAAGATAAGATCTAACATATTAACAGAGAACAATCTTCAACCACTACACAACAAAAAGAGT
>APFE030751274.1:0-24668 GCA_000404065.3 Pinus taeda | reverse complement strand
AAATCCAAAGGCTACCTCTCCTGCATGAACGGTATGCTGATTTTTCAATGATTGTGTCTGCGTTCTAAACTGTGTTTTATAACTCAATATTTAATGATATTGACCGCTTGTTGGTGTGACTGTGTTGCATTGCATTTCATTGAAGGAAAGTGGTATTGATATGGTTAATGTGATTGTGTTGCGTTGAATGGTATCACACCGTAGAATGGTATTACTGTGTTTCATTGTTTGATATGGTGTGATTGTGGCCCTTCAAACCACCTCCCTCATATACCACTCTCCCATACCACTCGACTCTTGATACTTCTCCCTCACTCTCCAGACACTGGTTGCATGTCTGTGTGCAACAAAACATGAGACTATCCATTGGACTATTAAATGGTATAACATATACCTCCAATCTTGCCACATGTGTATTACTCCTCGTATCACACTTCTATAATATACACCTGACACTGTGGTACCATATCTCCTTCCTCTTCGCATACCACCATACTGTTGTGTATTACTCTCTTACTACATCGCTCTTCCCTTATATACCACTGGGCCTCCCCATACAACTTTGGTTATGTTACGTTGAATGCTCTCATAATAGATATGGCTCCCAACAGTTATATACTCCTCCAAGATTAACTATGTTGTTCTGTACCACCGATCCTCCATACTGGCATACGACCCATACGAAACAACCATATGAACCATACCAAAGACTCTTGCGCCTCCTCATATAATGTCTTCCCATATAACCCTCCCCCATGTACTCCCTGCCCTATATAACTCTCCCCAAAATAATAAACCTATTGTGTGTGTGTGTGTGTGTGTGTGTGTGTGTGTATCTATATAGATATACGAGTTGTATTTTTTTACAAAATTACCACCATAAGTGCATTTTTTTGCTAGAAGAAGTACATTTTTTACATAGTACACATATTTTTAAATGCATTCCTTGATATCAATTGTTGGAGTAGTTCTCTTAGGAAAAGAGAGCTATCCTGAATGGTCATGGAAGATAAAACACACTTTCATTTTCAATGAGTTTTGGAGACGATTTTGTGAAGGAGAATGAGATAATGAACCTGCAAAGCCCACTTTAGATAAGGATATTTTCATTTGGGAAAATAAGAACAACAAGGCCTATGCTTTGATGGCAGTATTTGTAAATGAAGAGGTGAGTCACCATATTTCACCAATTTCAAATGATTTTAAAGCCTCAAAGAAGTTGAAGGAACTGTATGAATCACACTCTGAACTTGAATTTGTCCAATTGATGATTAAATCTTTTAGTCTCAAATTGAAAAAAGATGACCCTCTTGCTTTAGCGTCATAAGTAAGATCCATTATGCACGATATAAAAACCACTAGTTTTGAAATAGACATTCCTCTCATAGCTTATGTCGAGGCAATATATTCCACTTATTCAAATTACCTTGAATCATTACAAGCAAGTGGAAACCTCAAGGAGATTATCTTTGACTCCATTGAGAAGATGTTTGCTGAGAGAGAGAAGGGATTTGGGAAGAATACAACTCCTCAGTCTTCTAAAGATGTTGTGTGTCTTAGACATAAAGAGAAGAATCAAACAAAAGGTTCTTCCAGAGGAAGAGGTGGCCGGAGAGGAAGAGGAAGAAGGAATTTTAGAAGCAGGGGTGGTAGAGAGTTCGAAGAAGAAGACTCCACATGTAATTTTCCTTGGGGGAGACTTCAACAGGAAATAAATGAAGAAAAAGGAAAAACCAATGACAAAGGGAAAGGTAAACGACCCACACCCACTCACTATGTTGTGGCACATTGTAATAATGAAGTAACTAAGGACTTATTTAATGCTTCATTTTCTTCTTGGAAAGATGATTGGTTGCTTGATTTAAGACCAACTTGCCACATGAATTTTCGGAGAGATTTTTTTGAAGAATTTACTGGCAATTTTGATGGAGTAGTATACTTTGCAGACAAGTCAAAACTCAAGCCTTTAGGGCTTGACACCATCAGGCTCAAACTGCCTAGTCTTCCAGGATTTCTTCTGCATGATTTTTTATATATCCTGGAGTTGAGGAGAAATTTGTTGTCTTTGGTCCACATCTACTAGCAAGGGCAGTCCATTCATATGTTTGATGGAAAGGTTGAGGTCTGAAAAGCAGCACATCACTCACTTGTCATGACGAGGATAAAAGAAGAAAGACTTATGAAGCTGTAAGGTACCTCTGCTTGTGCAAAAAACTTTTCATATAGTTCTCATTATGATGAAGGTACATTTCCATCAAGTCTTTTATGGCATGCTTGATTTGGACACTTGAATTATGCAAAACCTTCATATGTTGAAGAAAAGTGGTGTTACTAGTTTGCCTACACTTCCTAGGAAACTTAAGAAATGTGATGCTTGTATCTTAGGAGAGCACAACAAACAATCTTTTCATGATTCTCATTCCAAATAACATAGAAAACTTGAAATTATTCATTCATATTTATGTGTCCAATGCCCGTTCCTTTGCAAATAGTAATAAATATATGATGACATTTATTGATGACTACACGAGATTGCATTAGGTTTATTTATTGAAGAAAAAATATGATGCTTTTCAAACATTCAAGAACTTTCATGCATGGATTGAAAATGACACACAATCTCATATTGGCTCTAGTCGCACTGATAATGGAAAATAATACACTTCAAATGAATTCGAAACTATATTCACCAACATGGGATCAAACATAAAAAGACCATGCTTTGTAATCCCAAAAAAAATGGAGTAGCTGAAACAATGAATAAGACAATCTTAATATGGTATGTTCCATGATGTTTTTCAAGAATGTAAAATTGATGTTTTGGGTTGATGTAGTTCTACGTTCTGTGTATATAAAGAATAGGTTTCCATGTAATACATAAAAATTATGACATTGAAGGCTTAATGGATCACAAGAGAGTTATTGTGTTAAAAGGGATTATGTATGGCTTCGCTCATTTATGGGGACTTGACTCTATTCCCAGCTGTTTTAAACATTTTGAAAGACAAATTTAGTGAAAGACTGTTTAAAAGGGAGAGAATGATTTTAAAGAAAGAATTTTTCATTAGCATCCCTGCAACATATACCTATTCCACCTCGACTAGAGAATAGGAAAATATCGATGACTGATGATCGCTTTATGCACAACCTAGGTGGACGAGTTAATAATATTCTAAATTAAACAATTTATTATTTCAGGGAAGGTCTTTTGCCTCATGGTTAAAGGTCAACAACCATCTATTAAATTAAAATATTTTCTTGTAGATAATCAAGTTCTTTTTTTGTGTTTTTTTCCAAACATTTTTCTTTCCTAAGCTTTTTCTTCAGCTATTAAAACAATTTTACAGCTTTCAAAAAAATAATTTCTCATTTTCTAGTTGGCCTAGTTGCATATTGGTGGGCCATAATAGCCTTGGTGGAGTGCATTTTTATTTTCTTATTTGTGAGTACCTAACAAATCGTTTTAAAATTAAAAAATGACTATTTTTGTAAATTATCGTTCTATTGGTGAGTGTTGTGACTTGACACTAGCAGTGACAATGTTATGTCTCGCATTTCTAGTGCTCTACCCAGGTATTTAAATAACCAAGGGGAGGAGAGGGTATGCATGGATTTTTATTCTCATTTTAAAGAAGAAAATTTTGTTAAAGACAAAATAAATTTCGACATTAAATCAAAAGTTTATTTGCCAAAAAACACTACAAAAATACTTTTTTAAATTTAGGAAAAACATTTTAAATTTGTAGTCTAAAATAGTGTGTCCCACTTTGAAATAGATGAGAAATCAAGATTGACAAAAATATCAAACTTTGTGCTTCACTACATTACAATACAGAGCCAAAAACATTTGTATACAAAATGTGCTTACCATTTGACTTATGGGGAGAAGATGGCATAACAACATAGGAAGGCATGGCATCGCCAACAATAATCACAATGATTTTCTTTTGTCATTTTCATGGGAACAATTATTAAGAGGCAATATGGTTGGAATGGGACCGAGTCAAAATGAAAGCGAAGGCATGTTGGTATGTAATGTGGAGGGATATACAAAAAATAGAGCTGTGATGAAGCAAATACAATATCAAGCGTTAACTTTGGTGGTTTAGCTAAACCTAAAAACAATTTGATGAGGCAATATCAGGGATTGGGGAAAATGGTTTTGGCTAGATAATAAAAGACCTGATGCGCAATGAGAAAATGCAACATAATCAAAGAGGTGTGGGCCATACCACATATCAGGTAGCCTTGTGGAGTTAAATCCATTTTTACTTGATAGCCCCATATGCCCCATTTGTCATTGATTTTGCTGGGTTGGCTAGTTTCACCACGTACATGGTTGCTCAAATACATTATATTAGAGATCTGACATGGTGATATTTTTTTATCAGCCCCTCTCAGAGGATAACATATTTCAACAATATGATTCTCAACAAATTTTAATTATTAATGGTAGATTGAACAATAAAAAATATCCAAGTCATATGCCAAATCATTTTAAAATGAAAAAAAAATGCTAATTTTATAAATGGCCATTCCATCGGTGAAATTTCACTGACAATGACACTACTTCTGCTTTGCAACATGTTTCAGTCTAGGCTTCTCAATATTTCCATCTCTTCACCACCTAGCACTATTGATATTTACACATGGATCACCATGTACAAAATTGTGCTATAACAATTCACTGTAAAACCCTACATCTGAACCAACCACTAATCCAACTTGATTTCACAATTTCAATTCCAACCCCCACCTTTTTGGTGTGAGTGGTATGAGAGCGAACTTACATTTTTGGGCCTGTATGGGCCAGAGATAGAGTACAAGGGAAAGATTTTGAGAAAGCTTTCTAACTTTTCGAAAAAAATGGCTGAAAGGGAAACAGGGAGATATTGAGTTGTTATGGTTAGAGGATCGAAATGGAAAAAATATAGAATAAATCCCTAAAGCGTTATTGTCATTTAAAATTCAAGTTGATAATCATATATACGATTATACAAGGTTAATGATGGTTTTTGTCACACTGATTCATGTGGCAGGAAGAATGATTTCATTAATGTTAATTATTTAGGAAACAACATCATGTATGCAAAGGAGCAAGAACCTTCAAATTAGAGTGCAATAAAATGGTTCATGATAAAAATGAACCACACTTTTGGCAGAGAAAAGTTAGAGGGCCGACAAGTCCACAAATTCTCATGCCATTTTCTCTTCCATCAAATATTTGGTTGACTAAACTAAAGAAATTCCTTCACTCGCTACTTTCATTGGATGAATCAGGCGAGTTCACTGACTCAGAAACGATGTAGATATATGAAGTATCTAATCATGAACCTAAAGTTTCATTGGATGTGATATGCCCCCCTGGATTATTGACCAAATAAAATTAGTACCATTTGGGGAACTTATAAAATATTTAACTCTTTCAAGTGAACCAATATTTTGTCAAAACCACTAATGCTACACTAATTTTTAGTATATGAGATATATGGTGTTATTCATTCCAGTGTTCAATCACAGGGTTCACTAATACCATTGCTATTGAATTACCTCAAGGAATATATTAACCATTATTTTATGTTTAATTTAAAAACAGGATGATTATATGATAAGAATGGATATGTCATGAATTTAAATGAGTTCAAATTTGAAAGAAGTATTCGAGAATAGAAAGGGTCACTCGGTTGGGTTTCCTTAATTAAACTATGTGTATTCATTGAAATGAAAAATTATTGATAAAGACAAGGATGTTGGCCAACTAAGTTGCTCAACCTACAAGTTTTAATGTCTTCAAATATTTCAAATTGTGGTTACTTGGAATGCTTTGCCTTAAGGATTTTCTAGTGATTTTCATGCAAGAGACGACCTAATCCAAGGATTCTATTGCTTATAGTTGCATGAGTCTTTGGTAATTTTCTAAAGATACCAAAAGAAGAGAAGGAATACTTAGAAAAACTTTTTCTCTTGGCGGCCTTTCCTTCTTTAATATTTTATTTCCTTAATTTTGAATGGCACCGTGTATAAGTTTTTACATAATTTAACATAACTATTCCAAGAAGATTCTAGAAGCTTGGGGGAGCTAAGAGATTCTAGTAACATTTACCAGAAGAGTGTACAATAGTTGTAATATCAAGGGATTAGAAAATGATTATGGCAGCTCGAAGGGTTGAGTTTTTGCATCACCATGGATTGAGTGTTGTGTGTGTCAAGAAGAGGATAGAGCAAGAAATATGGAAGCTCCTTGTGCTTATTTTGGCAGTTTAAAATATGCTCACATTAGATTCCTATGGTGTTAGTCTAAGAAAAGAAGGAATACACCATGTGTGGGTTGTTCTATAAGGGATGTAAACCAAAGAGTGACACCATATTGATGAGAGGATCATTTCCATATTTAATATTTATCATGTTCTTTTTTCCATATAGCCATATTTTCATTGATGAAAATAAAGTCAAAAGGTAGGGACACAAGGCACGAACATGGGGTGGAATTACACCATGGAGGCAGAATGTAGCAATGTCGTAAGGGAAGTTGGAACTATGTTAGGGTGGGGTTAAACTATGATTGCAGACCACCCCAGATTTTTATTGAATCGACATAATAATTATGCATCGTTAGATTAGCAGGGAAAAACCATGTGGGGGAATCAGGACAATAGAACACCTCCCCCTCTCCCCCTTGTTCACATAACAAAGTGAGCCCATATATTGAATCCACATTTTCAATTACCCCACTACATTATTTCCCTATCAACTTTTTATATATTAAAAAAATAACAATAAAAATCTCACTATCTATTATAAAAAAGATAATTAAATCTGGATAATTCTGTTGCACTTATTAAAACATATAAACTTCATATCCTTTTTTATACTAAAAAAGCAGCCGTAAAAATCTTAGCATCTATTATATTATAGAAAGGATTAAATCTTGACAATTCCGTCGTAGTTATTAAAACATATAGGCATCATATCTATTATAAAAAGGACTAAATGTTGATGATTACTTTGTAATTTTAAAAAATTATAAGCTTTGTAATTTTCCAAGGTGGTATGAATAATATCCATGCCAAGAGGAATAACAATGAGTTGAAGTGGCATCACGATGAGTTGAAATGTGATAGAAGCATTCGAGAATAGCAAGGGTGACCACTGAATTGAATTGTGTGTATTCATTTAGATGAAAAATTATTGATAGAGACAAGGATGCTGGACAACTCAGAAATTATTGATTGAGACAAGGATGTTGGCCAACTCTGTTGCTCAACCTACAGGTTTTAACGTCCTCAAATATTTCAGATTTTGGCTACTTGGAGTGCTCTGCCTTCAGGATATGCAAGTGACTTTCGCCCAAGAGAGGACCCAATTCAGTGAGTTTATTGCTTATACTCACATGAGCATTTGCTAACTTTCCAAAGATACCAAAAGTGGAAATGGAATACCTAGACAAATTTGTTGTCTTGACGGACCGGCCTTTTCTAATTTTCGATTATTAATTTTGGATGGCACCGCGAAAATTTTTTGACCGACTTCAACATTACTGTTAGGGGAAGATTCTAGAAGGTTGGAGGAACTAGGAGATTCTGGTAACATTTACCAGAAGAGTGTACCAGAGTTGCAATGTCAAGAGATTAGAGTCAAAATGATTCTGGCAGCTGGAGGGGTCAAGTTTCTGCATCAACATGGGTTGAGTGTTTGAAATGGCTGTGGGTTCACAAATCGTCAAACCAAAATGGAAAGAAGAAAATAAGAAAAAAGTTAAATGTTTGAAATGGCTAGAGGATATATAATCAAATAGTCTAAAAAAAATTCATAGAAAAAAAATGATCTTCAATAATATTAAATATTAAACCGTTCATCTCAAATGTTCAGGAAAATAATATAAGCCGTTCTACAAGATAAGATATCTATACTTGTAAGATATCCATATTCATATGTCTTACAACGTTCTCTTATATCCAGATTATATGAAAGATGAGTTATGTTTTTTCTAAGTCAATGCGAGACTTAAAATTCCCTTATTCTATACAAATTTAAAAGTTAAAATTACGCACAACTTTTCTCTGAAAAGTATATAATGCGTTCATTTGTTGATAATGAGTAAAACTCGTCAAGATATATTGATTTCAGAATTTCATGGCTCTCAAGGCGTTGAGCACCTATAAAATACTGCTGCGCCCCTTCTACCTTTAATCTTTCCAGCGAGATTTCGAGCTTGAGATCTCTCACAATAGATTGGTATCATTGGAATCTCTACAGTAGTTTTCCGCAGTTTAATGAAGTCCGCAACAAATGTTTATTGACTCGCATTCATACCAAGAAAACTGTGGAAGCAGTACCGTTGTGATAAAAAGAAAACAAAAGGTTCATCAAGAGCAATTGAGAAAGGTCATCAAGGAAGAGAGAACCCCAAAAACTGTAAGGGAGTCAGTACTAAGTCAAATGGTGAGGCATTGATAAAAAAACTACAAGTTTTTCTCTGCACCATGATGAAAGCGATACTCTCCAGGAATCTTTTATTAATTAGGAGGCAGACGCCCTTCTCTGTTTTTAAGAATTGCATGCTTAATTTGCAAATTGTTTGCTGATTCAAAAAATGCAAATTTGATTAGATTGTTTCAGTCAGCAGCGAGCATCGATCTTTGGACGATCTGAATCACCTCACATATTTGTGCTTGTGATGATACAAAAGTAGTCTCTGATCTTCATGAGATGATACTGCTTCTCCACGGAGATGCATTTGAATGGCCTTACAACTATGCAATTAAAATACGCAAATTTCCATAGCCATTATGAAGCGACTTCTGGTTGCAGCTGATTATCTGTTGCAACATTCTGCAATATGAGTATGTGTGGATGGGCTAGGAAGGTGATCATGCCTGTGACAAGAAAGTGCGTGAACATCTCATTTTTTTTGGAGCATGAGATCAAGTTGAGATAAAGAAACTTATGAAGTAGGTATGGTCAAGCCTGTAAATTATGAAGACTTTGTTTTCTAAAAATGTTTGCTTTGTGAGTAATTCTGCATAAAGAATAATGAATGAGTTCATTAATGGTTTAATTGTATATTTAAAATTAGAATTATTGAGGTACGTGCAACATAGATGTGAAAACTCTTTGGCAAGAGCTAGAAATTCTACATGGAAAAAGTAGTTTGCATGCAGTTAAGAAAATAACTTCTCATTGGAATTGTACAGAAGAGTTAAATCCTTATTATTTCTGAGGAAATTTTCTACCTGCAATTTTAGGTTATGTTATTGGGTTGATCTTTGATGTAATTCTCCAAACTAGCCATGCTTGAGCATGTGGAGATTGCGGTTCTGAGAGTGAAGGTAAAATACATATATATGCATGATAGAAACTAGATGTACATAAAATGAAATTTAGGCAAAATAGGTATTATGGTTTTAAATGAATGGTACAATAGGTGTATGGCTAAATAAAATCTCACCTAATACCTAAAAGGTGGAAGAATATGTGGATAAAGTCCATGTTATGCAGGTGATACCATGAGGATGGTATTATAGGATGTACCACAGATGGACTATGTACAACGGGACATATGAGACAATATGACTACATATGCTACAAGGTTGAAAAATGAAATGTGTTCTGGTGTGTATAACATTCCTTGTGTGTAGGTATGCATGGAGTCATTGTATAGATGCCTGTCTAGGTAATCAAACTTGGAGGTTACCCAGAAGAAGGAAAGTAAGTTTGGTATAAGTGACTATTGTTAATTGTAGTTTGGCATACATACAATTACGAAGAATATATATTGTTATGTGAACTAATCTTTTATGACCTTGCAGCCATATTAATGCAGAAAATATGCTAACTAATGTATTGTATGTAGAGAGACTGCAAGAAATAGGTGTTCGAAAAGAACACAAATGGTTTGAAAAAAATGTTACAGGTAGCTATGAAAGGAGAGCGCTCCTTGAGACCAATGTAGCTATGGAAGGATAGGTGCTAGGAGAACTCCTTGTGATTGATGTACATCGAAAAAATTGTCTCACATGGCAGAGCCATGAGAGTTGTTGATTCAGAAAACAATTCACTGTGAACAAGGACATGATGTAGTGATACACTGTAGACGGTGTAAAATTTAAGGGGGGGAGTATGTAACACTCCTCCCTTATGTACTAAATTATTGTAAACCTAAGCTAAGTTAAAGCTAGGTGTGATATCCTCCCTTGTGTGTTAAATGTTTGTAAATCTAAGCCGAGGAAATCTAGGTTTGATACCCTCCTTTCTGGGTTAAACTATTCTAAACCTAAGTTGAGGAAAGCTAGGTCATATGTAATATGAAAAGAAAATGTGTTATTAAATAAATTAATAAAATAAATCACTTGGAGGGTGGAGCACCAAAAGAGAGGAGATTCTTATCAAATTCCATTGAGGAATGGGATAGAGACGAATCTTTCATGATAAAGATTCTAGATGTGATTCTAGATAAGATTTGATGGATTGGTGATCCATGAGATGGATGGGAGATAAAGATCCATCGGACATAAAAGCTTTGCGGGAGATAAAGGAAATATTTTATGAGGAAAATCCTCATGGGAGATAAATACGAGATTTTCCAAAAAAAGAGCTAGGAAATTGGAAAAATCCATAAAAGAGGGATGCCGCTAAAGGTAACTAAATCATGAAATACGGTGTTAAATACCCAGTGCATTGATCAATTGAGGACAATTGATCCTTGGCAAGATCTTCGGCTCATGGGGAATCAAAGGTGATTCATGGCTATTTGGTGGTGCTCCTCCCTCCAAGTGAGGTTTTAGTTGGCTTCAAATGCGTGAAATGTTTCTATGATGACTCTTACTCTCTCTCTCTCTCTCTCTCTCTCTCTCTCTGTTATTTCTAGTTTGTTTATGAAGATAGTTTCATATATTTACGTTATTGTTCAAGTTTTTCTATGAGATGATTGCCTAAGTTTCCGTGCCATGATAATCTCGCGTGAATTAGATAGGCTTATGTATTAATAGACTTAACAGTGTTCCTCTCTACTCTGATAAGATTCACTTGCATAGTATGGGTTCTATATTAATGCTTACTTGTTATGAAGTTAGATAATTTAGCTCAGACTTTCTGATGGTTGATTTCTTATCTCTATTTCCTACTGTTGAAATGGTTAACCCATGTAGCTCAGTTGTATAGATGAGGTTTTATATATATGGAAATAATTGCTGTCTTATGTATGTGACCTTTAATGTATATGAGAAATGGTGGAATAAGGGTAATTAGCTGTTGTTACTGGTCTCACAACGTTAGATTTCTCATGATTGACTTGCATTCAGATTTCTAGTGTGAAGTTATCTGTAGAAGTACATTAAATGGGTTGACACATAATTAGATTACCTATGCTAATGTATTACTATGAAAGTGATGGAAATATTGTACATATGACCTCTTTTACATCTAAGAATAGGGTTAGTAGCGGAAGCATGGCAGGAAGTTATATATATACTAACATGGTTTATGGTGAGATTATGTATGAATATGTGAGATGACTATGGATTCTCTCTGATCGTATTACATTCACTACAGAGATATGGTATGCTTGTAATTCTCTAAAGTGATATCTAATTACGCATACTCACCAATTGAGGAAATAATGTTTCCCATTTTATGACTAATGGGTTAAGTATCTGTGTGGCAAGTGTAACTAGTATGCATGTGAATGAAATGCTGGTCAATAATGTAGTGTACACTACAATGGTCATGAAATTAATTTCGACTATTGCTGGTAGAGATTTACCCAGATATTTTGATAGGGTGCCTACCATCACAAGTTTAATGGTTGATCACATACATCAGATATGTTAATGAATCTATGGTTCCATATAAGAGAACCAACAAAACAATTAATGAGAAATATGTACTATGGCCTAATAGTAATATGGCTGAGGTAATTTTAGAAGACAAGATCTGTAAGGAGGGGTAAATCTTTAATTGTGAATGAACACAAAATTTTAAATTTATGTGTCCTAGAGGCTAAATTCCTAGGTAGGCTCAGGAGGTTCGTTATAGTGAGAACAATTGAGTAAAGGTGAGAAAAATACTTGTGTTTTGAGAAACATTACCATGGTATCTATGAGTACAAGTACTTCCATTGTTTAAATTTAGGGTTTGAACTAAATTGGTGAATCCTCTTAGATTACTATATACACTTTTGCTTCTATTTTGTATTTTGAGTTGTGTGCTTTGCTTTTATTTTTTGACACCCTGTTAAGGTTGATTATATATTTTCCTCTTATGATAATGTCTGTTCAGTGGTTCTGAAATAATGTAATTATTTTCTCACTCGTTGGTGTGCTATGCTAGCATCAAGTTTAAGGTAAAACCTGTGAAAATAGAAATATATGAATGAACTAAATTATAAGGATGATATCAACTCATCACACTGTGTTTTTGAATTTGTGGTAACTCATTGGTTAATGGATGCAGCTCACTGCGAAGGATCCACAAACTACTACCACGCAAGGTGTCTATTGTCACCAATCAGTGGATGGCTTCGAGCTTCGATCTGTAGCCTTCTCTTTGAATGATTGAATGATTGATTTATAAGTTCCCTTAACCAACAATGGATTTGCAAATGGCATACCACTACTTTTGTTTTATAATGGCTGTGGGTTCACAAATCGTCAAACCAAAATGGAAAGAAGAAAATAAGCAAAAAGTTAAATGTTTGAAATGTCTGGAGGATATATAATCAAATAGTATAAAAAAAATTCATAGAAAAAATTAATCTTTAATAATATTAATTATTAAACCGTTCATCTCAAATGTTCAGGAAAATAATATAAGACGTTCTACAAGATAAGATATCTATACTCGTAATATATCCATATTCGTATGTCTTATAACGTTCTCTTATATCCATATTATATGAAATACGAGTTATGTTTTTTCTAAGTCAATGTGAGACTTAAAATTCCCTTGTTCTATACAATTTTTTTCGATACAAATTTAAAAGTTAAAACTACGCACAACTTTTCTTTGAAAAATATATAATGTGTTCTTTTGTTGATAATGAGTAAAACTCGTCAAGAGATATTGATTTCAGAATTTCGTGGCTCTCAAGGTGTTGAGCCCATGTAAAATACTACCACGCCCCTTCTACCTTTAATCTTTCCAGTGAGATTTCGAGCTTGAGATCTCTCACAATAGATTGGTATCATTGGAATCTATATAGTAGTTTTCCACAGTTTAATGAACTCCGCAACAAATGTTTATTGACTCGCATTCATACCAAGAAAATTGTGGAAGCAGTAGCGTTGTGTTAAAAAGCAAACGAAAGGTTCATCAAGAGAAATTGAACAACAGTAGGAGCTCAATGAGGAAGGTCATCAAGGAAGAGAGAACCCCAAAAATTGTAAGGGAGTCACCACCAAAGAGTGACACCATATTGACTAAGGATCATTTCCAAATTTAATATTTATCACGTTCATTTTTCCATCTAGCCATATTTTCATTAATGAAAATAAAGTCAAAATGTAGGGACACAAGCCAAAAACAAGGGGTGGAATTACACCATGGAGGCAGAATGTAGTAATGTCGTAAGGGAAGTTGGAACTATGTTAGGGTGGGGTTAAACTATGATTGCAGACCACCCCAGATTTTTATCGGATTGACATTATGCATCGTTAGATTAGCAGGGAAAAACCATGTGGGGGAATCAGGATAACAGAACACCTCCCCCCTCTCCCCCTTATTGACATAACAAAGAGGAGCCCATATATTGAATCCACATTTTCAATTACCCCACTACATTATGACCATAAATTAGCCAATGTGGGAATATATATATATATATTGTTTTAATTTAATTGCTACCCAAAACGAATGGAGGGCTGAGGGCTTATGTCATGTATGCGCCACAAGAATTTTTGAGTGGATGTGGGCCAGTTCAAACAAAGTATTTCAACGTGCTTGAACTAGTTCAGAGGACGTGAGGGTTCACGGGGGCCTAAATTAGGGCAAGGTTGAACAAAGTAGTTTAGGGTGTCTGAGTTAGTTTTGGGGGCTAAAGGTTTGGAGGGGCCCAAATGTGTGCCAATATTGAATAGAGATGAAGGCCTGGATGCGTTGATGATATCCTTTCTACTGGTAGCCAATGTGTAGAAATGCCAGGATTGAATAGAGATGAAGGCCTGGATGCTGATGATATCCTTTCTACTGGTAGCCAATGTGTAGAAATATGGTGATAGAATTGCAATTTCTCAAGAAATTTAATCTAAAATTAGGAAACACAATTATACTCTAATGATATGTGGAAATTAATTCACAGTTTAGAAAAATAATCACAAACACTCATCAATCACATACACAAGCACACACATTTATCTAGGGGAAATGAAATGGTAAAAACCCCTTAATCCTGCTTGCATTAACCATATGAATAGAGAATGTATTAAAATTTCTAACTCACTCTGAGCTCAACCTGCAAGTGAATAACCTATCTCTATGGTCAATGAGAAGCTCTGACCCAGACTTAGCCAATTCGTACCTCCACTTGAGCCCCTATTTACTTGTGCAATTACTGAGGAATTAGGCCCTTATTTTTTAGGAATTTTCCTCCAATTTATTGTGCAATTCCCAAGGTTGATACTTTGACGACATGCAAGACATATACACTCAAGACTAGTCTACAATTGATGTTACACTGCTTTGGAATCTCAACCACAACTAGGGAACTCAAATTCTCTATATGCACAACTATTTTTGGTTGATTTATTAGTTAATTGGATGATCATTGAGTTAGACTATTGTTCCACTACCCAACTGACCTCCAACTAGTTCTATCAACAACTAGAACTAGTTTAATTGAATAATACTCGAAATAATTGAATTGGATTGCTACAAGTTAGCAATCACACATGCATTACTAAACACCAAGCCCTCTAACTCAAATCTATTAAGCTAATTGAGAGAAAAGAACCATGTCACCTCATTTAACTGCTTCCAAGTTGTCTTTTGATGTGGAAATTTGAATTTTCTCAATTTGACCAAGGAAATGTCAAATTGAGACTTTCTTGCTACACTTCTCAACAATCCCTCTTAGCAAGAAAGGGATTACCAATCGCACCTATCCTGCATCAGTGGAACTCGATCTTCCCTCTTGACAAATACTTAGTCAAGATGTCAACAACTTGTTCCTCCGTTGGAATGTATTGTAGCAACATTATCCTCCATTACACGCAATATTGTAAATGATGATACCAAATATCTATATGCTTGGATCCATCATGAAATACGAGATTCTTACAGAGATTAATGCAACTATGATTATCATAGTAGATCACAATTGGATACATCTCTTGAGCACCATAGATAGCTTCTTCCTGTTGTACGAGGAAATTGCTCCGAACCCAACACTAACGGTTCCACATGATGTACAACGACAACAGTTGGAATCGACTGTCACGTGAGTATAAGACCAAATCAATCGTTGATTCATACAAACTATATATTTATCTGCGTGTGTGGGCGCGCGCTTGGAGGAATCAATGATTACGCTAGTCTTGTACTCACGTGACGGGGTCAATTCCCACTGCTACAACTATAACCTCTAGGTGACTATGTATGTCCATTCTTCAAGCACATGTAAATTGCCTCAGATCTCCTCTCACATATCACTTCATTTTCATGATCATCATCTATTGAGATATCTCGAAGACTAAAATTATAAAAATATATTTCCAAAAATAAAATGTTTTAATATTTAGCAAAGTAAATTAATTTTATAATGAAAAATAAAAAACTTAATTCATTAATAATATTTTTTACAATGAAATTGAAATATATTAATATTTTTACATTGAAATTGAAATATATTAGAATAGAAAATGTGTAATCTTTTAAACATTTACTTTAAATAAATTATTTCCCTATCAACATTTTATATATTAAAAAAATAACAATAAAAATCTTAGTATCTATTATAAAAAAGATAATTAAATCTTGATAATTTGGCTGCAATTATTAAAACATATAAACTTCATATCCTTGTATATATTAAAAAACCAGCAGTAAAAATCTTAGTATCTATCGAAGGTATTTGTCAAGTTTTGTTTTTGTGTGTTGCTGTTGAGAATAGACAGTTATTTTAAATAAACAGTCTAAGTATTTTGAAACATAGTTAAGAGTGCAAGAATGGCTGGAGCCAGCACTAGCATGGGTATGTGTAATACCCAGCTCCCACAATTTAATGGAAAAAACTATGACTATTGGGCAATAACTCTGAGAGCCCTGCTAGCTTCACAAGACTTATGGGAATTTATTGAGGATGGTTTTGAAGAACCAGCAGATGAAAATGAGTTTAATAACTTAACTCAGGCAGAGAAAGAACTGCTGAAGAGCTATAAGAAGAAGGATTCTAAATCCCTCTACTTCTTATATCAAGCAATGCATGAGAGTGTGTTTCCAAGGATAGCAGTAGCCAAGACATCCAAAGAAGCATGGAAAAATCTCAAGATAGCCTATCATGGCATGGAGAAAGTGAAGACAACAAAACTACAATTGCTGAGGAGAGATTTTGAGAATCTTTTCATGAAGGAGAAAGATAATATTGACTCATTCTTCACACAAGTGATTGGTCTAGTCACACAAATAAGGTCTCATGGAGAAATTCTTGAAGAAAGGAGGATTGTGGAGAAACTATTGAGGGTACTACCCTCAAAGTTCGATGTGATTTTCACCACTATAGAAGAAACAAAGGATCTCACAAACTTCTCAGTTGATGAACTACATGCATCACTGATAACACATGAGCAGAGATTGAGTAGAATTGAAAACTCATCTCTAGAGCATGCCTTTAAGACCCAGATGTCCATTGGAAGAGGAAGAGGTCAAGGTAGAGGAAACAAGAGAGGAAGAGGCAGAAGCCAAAACAGAGGTGGAAGAAACAGTCCAGCAAATACTCAAGGAAGAGGCAGCAATCTAAATCAGAACCAAGGCCAAGACAACAGTCAACAAAGTGGACAACATCATGTTCAAGGACAAAGGTATGATAAATCCAATGTCCAATGTCACTATTGTAAAAAATATGGGCATTATGCAAATGAATGTAGGAATAAGTAGCATGATATGAATAATAGAACTAGTGCAAATTTCACTAGAGAAAATATCAGCCAAGATAATTTGTTGTTTGCATATAATATGACTGAAACAAAGAGTGAAGATGTATGGTTTCTAGACTCCGGTTGTAGTAACCATATGACAGGAAACATAGCCCTGTTTTCTAAGTTAGATCAGAGTGTGAAGTCACAAGTCACACTTGGGTGTGATAGTAAAATTTCTGTTATGGGAAAATGAGAAGTAAAAGTCTTAACAAGGAAAGCTGAAAAGAAAACCATAGCAGATATCTATTATGTTCCTGGAATGAAGTGTAACCTCTTAAGTATTGGACAACTTGCTCAAAAGGGGTACAATGTTTTCTTTGAGAGTGATGTGTGCACCACCATGGATAGAGCACCCAGCAAAAAATGTATTGATGAAGTGAAGATGACAAGGAACATGATGTTCCCTCTCAGAATGAAGGCAGATTTAAAAGATGGAGAAGAAATAACAGCAATTACACAAGAGGCTTTCCAAAGCGAACCAAAAGATGAAAATTGGTTGTGGCACTTGAGATTTGGACATCTATTTTTTGGAGGTCTTAACTTGTTGAGTAGAAAATGAATGGTAAGAGGATTACCATTGATAAAGAAACCAGACAGCCTTTGTGAAGGTTGTATCTTGGGGAAACAACATAGAGAAAGTTTTCCATCAAGGAAAAGCATAAGGGCAAAAACACCCTTTGAGATTCTCCACTAAGACTTATGTGGACCGATGCAAACTCCATCATTTGTAGGCAGCTAATATTTTCTAACATTCATTGATGATTTTACTAGAAAAGCTTGGGTCTATTCCCTGAAGAACAAAAGTGAAGTGTTTGAAAATTTTCGCAATTTCAAAGAACTTGTAGAAAACCAAAGTGGGCTGCATATCAAAGTTTTAAGAACTGGTAGAGGAGGTGAGCATATCTCCAAAGAATTTCTACATTTTTGTAGAGAAAATGGAATTCATAAACAGTTTACCACTAGGTACACTCCGCAGCAAAATGGTGTAGCCGAAAGGAAGAATAAGACAATCATGGATATGGCAAGGAGTATGTTAAAGGCAAAGCATTTGCCAAATGATTATTGGGCTGAAGCTGTACACTGTGCAGCGTACATTTTAAATAGATGCCCTACAAAATCAGTTATGAACAGAGTGCTGGAAGAAGCATGGAGTGGGACAAAGCAAGGAGTCACCCACATGAAAGTTTTTGGATGTGTGGCTTACGCACACATCCTAGATCAACTAAGGAAGAAGTTGGATAGAAAAGGGGAGAAATGTATTTTCATTAGATACAGTGAGGAATCCAAAGCTTATAGGCTGTATAACCCATCCACCAAGAAGTTTTTTGCAAGCAGAGATGTTTAGTTCATTGAGGAGGAAGCTTGGGATGGAAGCATAGAGAAAACAGTGAATGTTAAAAGCTCTTTGTCTCATGATGAAGATGATGAGGAGATGGCTGAAATACATCCCCAAACAACAACACCAACATAAGGGCAACAAGAGACACCCTTGAGGAGAAATGAACGTGCTTCTCCAAGCACACCATAAGGAAGAAATTCAAGTGCTTATTCAAGCACTTGTACACCAAATGAAAGAGGTAAGAAGTTTAGATATTTAATTGACATTTATGAACAAGAGGCAACGAGTGAAGGTATGAACTCATTGTTTACTTTATATTGTCATGTTGATGACCCTGTTCATTTCGAAGAAGCAATTAAGGATAGGAAATGGATAGAAGCTATAGATGAGGAGATCAATGCCATAGAAAGAAACAAGACATGGGATTTGGTTGAACTACCAAAAGGAAAAGAAGTCATTGGAGTTAAATGGGTCTATAAGACCAAGAATAATGCTGAAGGCAAAATAGAAAGACACAAGGCAAGACTTGTTGTCAAAGGATATATGCAACAATATGGGAGAGACTATGAGGAAACTTTCGCACCGGTTTCTAGAATGGAAACCATGAGAGCAGTACTGCCCATAGCAGCACAAAACAAGTGGAAAGTTTACCAAATGGACATGAAGTCAACATTTATAAATGGAGTGTTAATGGAAGAGGTTTACGCTGAACAACCTCTAGGCTATGAAAAGAAAGGCCAAGAGCACAAAGTATGCAGATTAAAGAAATCTCTTTATGGGCTGAAGCAAGCACCAAGAGCGTGGTACAGTAGGATATATTCCTATCTACTGGAAAATGGATTTGAAAAGTGTGAGGGAGAACCCACCCTCTATATCAAAGAAAAAGATGGTAAAATACTAATTGTTGTGTTATATGTTGATGATGTTATTTTCATAGGTAATTATGAGTACCTTATTGAAAATATCAAAACAGTCATGAAAGAAGAATTTGAAATGACTGACATGGGTTTGCTGAGATATTTCTTAGGAATAGAAGTAGAACAAAATGGAAATGAGATTTTTATCTCACAAGAGAAATATGCTAATGAAATGTTGGAAAGATTTAATATGCAGGAGAGAAAGGTAGCAATCACTCCCACAGTGATGGGATTAAAACTAAACGAAGAGGACAACAACAAGGATTTTGATCCTAGTTTGTACAAGAGAATAGTTGGGAGCCTCATGTATTTGACTGCAACTAGGCCGGATATAATGCATGCTGTTAGTTTAATTTCCAGATTCATGGAGAGGCCAAAAGAAGCACATTGGCAGGTAGCAAAAAGGATTATGAGGTATGTTAAAGGTACTAAAAGGTTTGACATTTTATACACTGTTTCAGAATGTTCAGATTTAATTGGATACACTAATAGTGATTGGGATGGAAGTGTAGATGACCGGAAAAGCACATCCGGTTATGTTTTTCACATGGGTTCAGGAGCCATTTCATGGGCTTCTAAAAAACAGCCTATTGTAGCATTGTCTATAGCAGAGGCAGAATATGTGGCAACTACAGCAGCATGTCAAGCAATTTGGATGAGAAAGATGTTGAGTTTATGCCAAGAGCAAGAAAAAGGAACTGTGATTTTTTGTGACAACAGCTCAGCTATTGCATTATCCAAGAATTTTGTGTTTCTTAAGAGAACGAAAAACATTGACACAAAGTTTCATTACATCAGGGAATTGGTAAACAATGGAGAAATTGTTTTAGTACACTGCAGAACTCAGGAGCATGTTGCTGATATTCTGACCAAACCATTGGGACATAAAAGTTTTGAGTTTTTAAGGAAATGTCTGGGTATGACTGATAACCCAGCAGTTGAAATTAAAGGGGAGTGTTGAAATTGTAATTTCAACTGTTGTGCAGCACTATTAAACAACGACCGTAAATTTTGAAAACCGCCGTCAGTTCCCCGCACCACCATTCATTGGACAATGGTATTCCTCAGAGGGGCATCGATCACAGTCACCATCTGACACGTGGCCATAGCAACTTTTTCAAAACCGCCTTTCCCTGGTGCATAAAGTCAGGTAAGAAGGGACCTCTGGGGAAATTGCATCAACCGTCCGATTATTTTGGGGCAGATCTACGGTTATGGTAGCAGTTTACCGTGGGATTGACGTGGAGTAAAATCCACGGTTAATAAAAAAATATATATATTTCGCCATGCTAAAGTAATTAAAGAAATTAATTGAATTTGTACTGGGGTCAGTAAAAGTAGGTAAAAGTTTAATTTTATTTTTATTCAGGGATGTAGTTTTCCCTTACGAGATATGTAATATGTAATGTTTTTTTTTTGTTCATTGTATGTGTAATGAAAGGCACAACAGTGCGAAGAAGAAAAAAAGGGGAAGAACAGAGCAACACATGTAATATGTAAGATTATTTTATTTATTTATTTATTTATTTTTTTTTTAACAACATGTTGAATGAATGTAATACGCAACAGCGTGTGAATGAAGAAAACTTTATATAGTAGTGTTGAATTTTTGAGAGACATAGTTTTTATTTTGTAATGAAGCAACGTGAATGAAACGAGAAGGTTTTTTTTACATAGCAGTAAATGTAAGAAATTTTTACACACAGTAGTGTAAAATTTTCAGAAGAGACAAAGTAATTTTTTTTGTGGAAGTTCTTGGAGAATCCCTTTGTGAGAGGAAGGAATTTGTAACACATTTTGTTTTTATTAATGAATATAAATTTCTCTGTGTATGTGTGAACTTTGTTCTTTAGAAACATTTTTTTTTTGTTTCCTGGGTTAAAACTAGAGCATTGTTTTCTGTTTAGTTTTTGTTTGGAATTATCAGAAATTCCCAACATAGGGTTGAATCTGTTCATTCTGTGAAGATCCAATCCATCAAGAATCATGATGCTAAGGTTGCGAATGCCCTGAGGGACACGTCCAGAAGGACGACGGACCTACTGTGCTGAGAAGCTCATCCCGCTGGAATCTGGGCTCCCATAGTCCTTGAGGAAAGTGGAAAGGAAGACCCTCACAGTGCCTACAAGCTTGTCCCTGAGGCCACCCACGCAGTATATCTCCACCATCATAGCAGAGGTTTCACTATGCAGCAAATGCTCTTCCACTCTGAAAATGACCTTGTCATTCCAGGTAGGATTTGCGCCACTTGTTCTGTTAATTTGTGTCATCACTTTTTTCTCAAAATTGATCCAGACAACACAGTAGGTCTGCATCTCCTTCATGCCAAAAATATGCATCTCCTTGAGATCTTGAGCCGAGATGATGTTAAGCTCCAGCTGTGTGTAAGCTTCAGCCATGATGTGAATGAATATTAAGAGACCACGCTAATTGAAATTACAGAAGAACACCATGCATGAAATCTTCTGAAATCTAAGACGATTGAAATATAATCATTCATATATTTGCTATTTATATGATATATATTTTCCATTAATAACAATTATGTATATTGATAAATGATATATACAATGATTATAAGACGATTGAAATATAATCATTCATATATTTGCTATTTATACGATATATATTTTCCATTAATAACAATTCTGTACATTGATAAATGATATATACAATGATTATATCCCCCGCAACTAATGAAACATGAAGAAGAAGATCGTAAATTTACCTGGATAAGTGGTGAGGTATATTGGTTTATTTCTTTGTTCGAGCTTAGAGATCGAGTTCGTAATCCGTACTGTCTGCTTTAAACGAGGGTTTTTTGGGTATTAATTAATAATATACCAAATTTTGGGTATTGATTAAAAATATATACAATGAATATACACTCTAAAACGAATGAAACATGGGAGAGTGAATTTACCTAGCACAAACGGTGAGGTGTCTTTATTTTTCTCTTTAATGCAAGATTTGTAGAAGCCTCTAATCGATCGCAAGACTGCAAATATATAATCATTGATATATTTTCAATTAAAACCTGCTTTTGGGTATTTATTAATGAAATATACAATGAATATATCCCCTATAACGAATGAATGAACGAACAAAACATGAGCAAACAGAGAGTAAATTTATGTCGCAGAGTGGTGAGGTATATTTAATTTTGTGTTCCGTAATGCATGCACGATTTCAACAACCCTCGACCTTGGAGATTGAGTCAGTAATCCTTCCTTTTCTGCCTTTCGTTCCAGACGATGGTTGTACTATAAAGAAACTCATGTGGACTTCAGGTTTGACTCTGAGATTGTACCGTTGGAAGATCAAACGGCCCGATCGAGCCTTTCGTTCCAAACGATGGTTGTACTATAAAGAAACTCATGTGGACTTCAGGTTTGACTCCGAGATTGTACCGTTGGAAGATCAAACGGCCCAATCGAGTCAAACGGCTCGATCGAGTGAAGGTAGTATGTGACATGGAATATTGATGAATATATCAATTTAACATTTCCTTTGTAGTAATTTTAAAAATGAATTTGTTATTATTGATAATAGTTTTTTAATAATAGTTTTTGGTTTATTTTTGGAAATAAATGTTCCTAGAATGCATATATTCATAATTAGAATTTACGCTGAATATAATTTTATATTTATTTTTATTAAAATGGCTATCCAATAGGCTAACTTAATACTTGGTTATCTTATGTGACTATTTTCAATCATATATATAATTTATTTTCAAAAATAAAATTATAATTATAATTATTTATTAAATAAAATAATTTTATATCTCAATGAAAAGTAAAATAAGCAATAATAATAATATTTTTATATTAAAATATTTTAGGAAGTGTTAAATTTTTTAATCTATCTTGACTAATTATTTCATATCATATTTTATATATAAAAAATTATAAATTTCTTCTTATCTCTATATATTTACAAAAAAATTAAATCTTAATTAAATATTATTATATTTATTATATATATATTATATAATACTTATATATTTATTATATAAATATATATTCAATTTTTATTAATTAAATAAATCTTATATTTTAAAAATATGAATTAATCTACAAATTAAAACAATTTTTGTTTATTCTAAATAAATATATCAATTTCCATACTATCATCATTGAATTTTATTATTTATAAATATATAATTTCTTACTATTAATCATCTAAAAAAATATTATTATAATGATCATAACTATGTTAAGTGAATTGACAAGATTTAATTTTTAAGATTTTATAATATTTTTTAATATTATTTACAAATTAAAAATTGAAATTTATTTCAAAACAGTTATCGCCTTTCAATTATTTTAATTAAATTGATTAATTTTAAAAAATGTTATATGAATAAGTGTCATATGAAATGGGTTATGATTTTGTGGGCATGTGGTATTGATGACCCATTTTATCATAACAAAACCTACTTACAAGTGAGAGTGAATCTCCATAGTTAAAAGTCTATTTTGATTAAATTGATTAATTAAAATAAATGTTATATGAATAAGTGCCATATGAAATGGGTTACGCCAGCCCATGTTATCACAACAAAGCCTACTTACAAGTGAGAGTGAATCTCTATAGTTAAAAATCTTGTTATATATTTTGTTTATTTAATCTAATTGATATAGTTATGCTAGTCTTAAAGAAAAAAATAAAAATTTCTCAAACTCTTCATAACTTAGGAACACAACGATAATAACACTCCTTAAATTAGAATACTTGTGAGTTAATTATATATATATATAATATAATAATATATAAAAATATATGTATTTATGTAATATTTATTATATTAATATATAATAAATTTTCACATATATAATAAGTTATAAGTAATGAGAGTGTGTTTCTTTGTTATTAATTTTAATATCGAAAATTCCTTTAAAATAAAATTTATTTAATAGATAAAAATAAGATATATTAAAATTTGTTAATATGTTTAAAATAATTGTTTAGATAATTTTCGGCAAAATCACAAAATTCATCATTTGTCGACGCATTTCGAACCAACTAGTGTGGTTCCTCATCAGGACAAGTTGAAGATACATATCCAGTGCAGTGTGTTAAATAGTCTAAGCAGAGACTCAAATGGCTAAAAAATTCTAACGACTACTTTTCCACTCAAGGACCCAGTCAAACTTCCTTTAACCAATTTAATATTAAATTACTATTATATTTATGGAGGTAGGTTAACCAGGTGAAAAATAAAACAAATCAAAGGTTAATTTATTCAAAATAAAAAATATTAATCCACTATATATAAATAAA
>APFE030751262.1:199256-226991 GCA_000404065.3 Pinus taeda | reverse complement strand
CAGTATTATTTCCAACAATTGGTATCAGAGCAGGTCCTTTGATAGAAGCTTAATCACTTGAAGGAGATCCGTAAGAACAATGGGAAGAAAGCTAAAGAAGAAAGTGTCGAAGAAGAAGAAGACGGAACAACGACAACAAGAGAGACAATTGGCCGTTAGGTGGAAGCAAGTATTCAGATTTTGAATCACCTCGGATTTAAGATGAATAAGAAAATGAAGCATCAGATAAGATCATAGATCAACAAGATCTATTTAACAAAAGGGAGTGTGCCCCCAAAGAAGAAGTTACCATATTAAAAGCTCAGCTGGAGTGTTCCTTCAAAGTATGTCAAATGTTGCAAGATGAAGTGATATCATTAAAAATAAGCAGAATAAAGAACTACCTCAAGCAGATAAAGAACAAGAAAATGAGATTCACAAATTAAGGCAACAAGTGGAAGAAGGAAGAAAGGCTAAAGAAACCTTGAAGAATCAACATCTGGAAAAGGAAGAACAACATCAGGTTGAGGTAAATATCTTAAAAAGTAAATTAGAAGTAAAAGATAAACTGTTACGATTTCAAGACAGTACTAAGATTATGGATGATATTCTTAGTAGTCAAAGATCTCCTGCTATCAAAACTGGTCTTGGTTTTTATGAATCTGTTGAAGGTGAATCTAGCTCATAGGGTGAGGCAAGGAACTCTAATGCAAAACTTGAAATGCTCAACAAGGAGATAAGAGTTCAACTCCATCAACAACCAAGGAAAGAAATCCTTCAAAGAAAATATTTTACTCCAAACTATGGAAGTGATAGTCAGTTATTTTCTTAGATGAATAATGTTGAGTGTTATGTATGTCATAATCTTGGACATGTTACAGTGAGATGCAGAAGTAGAATGGTTCAAGACCGTCACACAGAAATATCATCACGTTCCAGGTATTTAAGGGTATTGTTTATCTTGCAATATGTTTGGTCACAAAGCCATTGACTGCTACAAAAGGAATCTGAAACATGTAAGATGTTATGCATGTAACAAGTTTGGACATATAGCAAAGGAATGCAAGACCAAAGTACGAGCACCATACCAAAAGGAGAAAATATCATCACACTAAAAGATATGGAAGAAGAAGGAAGTATAGTCAGAAAGATGTGGCATAGCAGAGTATACGGACAAGACAAACTTAGAGGGAGCTGAAAGTGTGAAACTTAAGTGTTCTAAATCTCATACACGAGTTTCATGAAGACAAGTCGCATATATACGCGAGTTGGAAGCTACATAGTCACATATATGTTGGTTTGAGGAAAAGAAGTGGCATATACTCAAGAAAAATGGTTTGATATGGTTCAGTCAATTATTTGCTCTGTTTGATGATGGTTACAATCTACTGATGATGTGTGGAAAAGTGTTGGTACTCATAAGATGTTATTTAGAAGTGCTTTTGATCCTCACAAGTTAACTTGATGTATATATGATTGATGATGATGCCTTGATACTTCTTGTTGATATATGCATGATCAGATCTGACAGTGAATAGATGGAACAAGTTTAGGGGGAGCATATGCTTCAAATAATGCATTGTTGGCATTATGGTTATAAGTCTTTGGTGATGATGCTTATGTGGCTAAATGATACATCTTGCTATCTCAAATGATACTTAGTGTCACATTGTTGGTCTTCATATTAGATTCATGGATGATCACTTAAGTGGCATATTATTATTGGTTGGCCAAGAGAATGGTATTGCAGGTTATAGGTCTGGATGAGTCAAAAATGGTGTATCCCCACTTGGTTGGGATATTGATGTATGTATAATTCATTGGTGATAGGATGGTCATACTCACTTAGTTGAGTTGTAGAGTCATGTTATTCTTTTAAAAAATATTTTTGCAAACTCTGCATGTGGTCAGGGGGAGCATGGACAGCTTGGTACATCTTAGCATGTACAAAGGGGGAGCTCAATCAAAGATTTCAGCATGTACTCAGGGGTAGTATGGATAGCATAAGGTATATCAAGGGAAAGAATATCTTGGTCTGCCCTTTGCCCTTGATGTCAAAGGGGGAGAGTGACTTGTTGTTTTTGTTGCCATCAAGTCCAAAGGGGGAGATTGTTGGCATTATGATACAGGTGTTGTCATTGATGGCAACTCACTCAGATGATAGATCATAGTGTAGCAAGTCAAGAGAAAAGAATGAATAAAGAGAGGTATACGCAGGTTCACCTTGACAATGAAGCATATACACATGGGTTAACAGACCAAAAGGATCGTATAACATACACACGCACTTTCACAGAAGTAAAAGCGCATATATCTTGGAAAACTAAGTTTTGGTCCAAGGTACTTGGTCCATATTATTTTGATCCATGGTATTGGTCCAAGGTATCTAGTTCGCGGTATTGACCCTAGGTATTTGGTCCAAGGTATTGGTCCTAAGTGGTTTTGGTCCATGGTATTAAGAAATGCTTAAAAATATAAAAGGAGGAGAAGATCATTAGGCCAAGCATGCAACTATTGAATATCTGATGAAGTGTGAGATCCGATATGTAGGTTATGGGTTTGTGATGCTTTTCTTGATCTGAACTAAGTATTTCCCTTTATGTGGATGATGATGGATGATGGATCGAGATCTTAAGGATTGGAATGTATTATCATTATATGGTTTGATCATGGATAGACTAGATCTAAATACTGACGCATGCTTTATTCTTCAAATGATATGATCTAGGTATGGATGAATTCTGAAATAGCTGTGAAGTGTTTAAGATAGTATTTGCAAATCTGTACATGGGTTCGCTTTCATAAAAGCATGTATACACACTGGTTCGGCTCATCAGAGTAACATATACATTATGAAATATGATATCTAAATTTGCAGTTGGATCTAGTGATTGTTGCAGAGTTCTGGGTTTTGCTCTGTGTTCTGGTGACTGTGTTTTGATGACAGGGCTTCAGTGATTCATTTGTTAGGTGATTCAGGGATTGATGATTGTATATTTAATGATTGGTTAATGCAATGATTGTATTGCAGTAGTGATTTATTTTGAGCTTCAATGTTGTTGATGGGTCCAATATGAAAATTGGATAAACGTGGCCTTCAGATTACAGTGTTGTGTTCCAGGAGTATCCAGTTTGAAAATTTATGAAACATGGTCCATGGAGGAAGAGTGAAGGTTGGAGCCTTCTGTAGGTCAGTGCCTAAGTACTAGTAAACATATCAACCAATACAAGAGCCAAGGGGTTGGAGCTCCCTTCTAGTAGCAGCTAGAAAACGAGAGAGGGTTGTAGCCTTTTGTAGGACGATGCCTATGTACTAGTAAATATATTGGCTAGTACAAGAGTCAAGGGGTTGTAGCTCCCTTCCAGTAATAGCTAGAGAATGAGAGAAGGTTGTTGTAAGGACTCTGAACACCACATATCTCCACAATGGTATGATATTGTCCACTTTGGGCCTAAGCCCTCATGGATTTGCTTTTGGACTTACCCCAAAAGGCCTCATACCAATGGAGATATTTGTCCATCCTTATATACCCATGATCCTCCCCACTTCTAGTCAATGTGGGACTTTGATCGTATATCCAACAATCCTTCCCTCGAACAAAAGGACCATCGAGCCTCCCCTCAAACGATTATCCATCCGTCCACTCTCTACCAACCAGGATTCTCTGCTCCAATGCGTTGGAAGCACACGCCTTAGATGGAGCACCACTTGCCTCGAGAGCTTGCTCTATCCTAGGTCAACTCCTCTTCACCGTGTTGGGACCAGGACACATCCATGAAGAATCGGAGCACACCGCCTGTCTAACCGAGCTCATACACGGATCCCATCGTGATATTACTGGGGCCCACCACCTTCGTTCGGCATTCCGAGGATTCATCCACTTGGCTAACTTCGGGGCATGGCTCTGATACCACTTGTAAGGACTCTGGACACCACATATCTCCACAATGGTATGATATTGTCCACTTTGGGCCTAAGCCCTCATGGATTTGCTTTTGGACTTACCCCAAAAGGCCTCATACCAATGGAGATATTTGTCCATCCTTATATACCCATGATCCTCCCCACTTCTAGTCAATGTGGGACTTTGGTCGTATACCCAACAGTTGTAGCCTTTTGTAGGTGGGTGCCTATGTACTGGTTTGAGTCTATGCCAGTACAAGATTGTAAATAGGTTTTTCTTATATTAAAAGGAAGATAGCAGCAGGTGGTTTTTGTCCCGCATTGGGTTTCCACCTTATATCTTGGTGTTCATGTGTGTTTCTTATGTGTGATGATATGTTCTATTTTTACTATACCTGGTTACTATTTATATGGTTAATGAAGTTCTGAAGCACTAATTAAAGATCAAATTAAACATAGTTGCATGTACACACGAGTTCTCTTGATTGAAGTAGCGTATATGAATCTAATTATGGAAATGAAAAATTTATTGATTTTCTAATATTGATTCAAACAACACCCCCCCCCATAGTATTATTTCCAGCACAATCATCCAATGCAAAAGGATATGTCATATAACATTATCTAGTGCAATCAATATAGGCAGCAAATTTATTCAATACATATACCAGGACTTAAACTCACTAGCTTCAATGCATCTCATCATATATTAAGGACCAACATTATACTAGCATATAGGTTGAACCAATGTACAATAACCAAGGTAGAAGAAAACAATATAAATTATTTAGCATTGCATAATCATCATACACACCAACCATGAGTAGTAATGATTGGTTCTTAATATAATCTCAACACATATGACAACTAGAGCCTAATATAATCTCTAATCATCCACTCGCATAGCACACAACTAGAGCCAACTTAAAATTTCAAAAAAACATCTTTGTGGATGTCAATCTGAAAAAGCCTCAAGAATACAATGCTTGACAGCTCTCTCTTTCCACAAAATCCCATAAGTTCTTCGGGTCCAACTCCCTTCTTCAACAATCTAGTCAAAACAATGTATAAATTATTACACCCTATGGAGAGAACCAATGACAGGCCATGCGCAGTCTTCAACGTAAAATGGATTAACACACTCTAGGTCAGAAAAATATAATGAATTAACACATCATTGTTGGCTTTGGTTTCTCCATGAAACCAACAAATTTATTCTTTTTCTTCTTGGATTGTCGACAAAGCCAAAGAAACCCAAGAATTAAGAAAACTCATATATGACAATTCTCAGACCATTTTCAGTTCACTGGTTTTGTAGCATATGTTGAGAAGATAAGCACTATATACAAAAAAACTTCAATGCGCAAGACACAATGGTATTCAATGTACATAAGAAAGTAGAACCATACAACCAAACTATAGAATCCACACTTACGATTTTTTGACACCAACACACCCATGGAATGGAAAGGCATTCACCATAGTATCGTTCACAGTCTCCAAAATGCATTCAATGCAAACCATTGACCATGTACATGATCTACACAACATATGTACCAGTGAATTAAGTTCAATGCACCACCTATAGCCAGGGATTAATGCACAAATAACGTTGTCATTTAGGCTAGCAATAAATAACACAGTTCAAAGAATTTCAAAAGGATCACATAATCTTTGTCACATGTTCAGTCTTCAAATTGTATAGATTGGCCTTTACATCCCAACAACCATGCCAGGTGGCATCAGATATCAATACAATTATTGACCCTCAAGGAGAGGAAGATGAAATGACCGAGATGAGAAAATCATGGAATGTGTAATGCAGGTCGACCATAAAGTAGAAAGCAGAGGGGACTAGCATAAAAAGGAACATCAATGCATTGTTCATACCACATGGTGGTTCAGACCAAATGTTTTGAGAAGATAGATAATGCAAGTGAACATTATCAGCAAACAAGTACGTAAAGGAGAGGCACTAGGTTTTTGATACACAACATATTAATGAAGTGTTATGGACAATGAGCAGAAACAGAATAATCGACATACACAAAGAGGCCACAGACTCAATGGTTCAAATATGGGCAGGGTCGAAGTATGCCTCCTCTGATACCATGTTAAACACACACATAGAATAGGCAAGAGATAATATAATCGTGAGTTACATTTATTCACAAAGATTTACATATTTATACATTTCCTTGTGACCCGTGGTATTCATATACCAAGTGGTCTCTTGGACTCCGGTGATTGTTCACATTCCACACCAACCCTTAGCGAATTAGGCGCCCAACACACCACACTACCTGTAATGGCTCCTATTACGAAATGCACCACACTACTTGGAATTACCCCACTAGTGGTCCATTTATTTGTTTAAAATGATAATAATAATTTGAAAATAAATGACTCATGGGATCTACACGAGTTGGTTTGCCTGGGGTTTAGTTCAAGTCATAGATTCAAACCTCATGGGGAGGGGCTGAGGAATGGAAACCACTTTGGGAGAATTAAACTTGCCAATGGGTAACTTATGAGAGGCGCATTCTACAATTCATAAGAGAGATGTGTAAGTTATTACATGCTCTAACTCAAGTTGACACATGTCTTTTTCAAAATAAAAATAAAATATACATAATTAAAAAACAATATGGTCTATAATAAAAATAGAAATGAATATACATATTTGGTTAGTTTTAATTAAAATAATTATACAGTGTATTATCTAAGAATGTTATGTTTTGGAGTTTTTGGCTGGAATCTTGTGATTTTTTATTGGCTAAATCTTAATTTTGTTGTTTAAAACGAGTTTTTAACTACATATATGGATTCAAGACTCTAACCCTAAGACACTTGGATTGTGGAAAGTTTACAACTCAAACTTATGATTCCAAGAAATTCCTACCAAATTCTAAAAAAACTAGACTCAAAATTTTTTTCACTTAAATATTAATATAATTTGACATCAATTTAAAAAGCCCTTATATTTAACTTCTAAATATTCCAATATTTTCCTTATATATATTTTAATACAAGATTTAAAATTACCAATGTGGTTGTCACTATATTCATGATAATTTTCATTTTACTTGTTTTAGGGATTGCCACATCCCATGTCATTTTGTTGGCATCATCTCAGCACATATTAGCAAGCTTCATATTTGAGAATACTTGCATGTAACAACCCTGGTCAAAATTCCATGTTAAATTTAATAAAGGAAAAATAATAATCATGGTTGATGGGACACTTATTCCAAGTTGAATGTTGGGCAAGACATCCTAATGTTGGTGTTCATTGCTTTATTATGGTTAAAGGAATTTGGCAAAGGCAATGACAATGACAAAGGATTTGGAAAGGATAAATGGCATTTTTGGCAAGTTATCTATGAAAATAAAGAAAATTAGGTGAAAAGTAATGTGATAGGTCACATGTTGCATGTGAGGAGGAGAATAAAGGAAAATAATGGAAAATGAAAAAAAATAGAGGCCTCATTGATAAAAAGGCTTCTTAGGATCAGTTGGAAAGATTTTTTATCAACCTTTAGTCAGTGTAACATTTTGGTCAGTTCATTTTTGGATCTCTCTCATTATTCTCTCTCTCAAAATCTTGGACTCTTAGACTTTTCTTGGAGCATTCTAGCTTTGAAGGAAGGAATGGAAAAGAAAGAAAATGAAGGGAAAAGAAAAGAAATCAAATCAAATATCAAGTAACGAAGATTAGGATCAAGTAGATTCAGTGGAAATACTTGTAGGTAACATATTGCATGTGTGATTTCCTAGTTGATTTTGACATGCATGGCTTTACATGTTCTTTTTCGGTTGTCAGTGGCATGGTATTGTCGAGTTATGACAGTGGTTTTCAGTCTTACCTTGCCTTTTTTTGGATAGCCATGGTGTGATAGGATTTTATTCTCAGTTTCGAGCTTTGGGATTTCTGGATGCTTTTAGAATCCAGAGAGAAGGCTGTCTTAATAAAATTCCCAAAGGCCTAGGAATCCCTTGACTAGTTTTCGCGGGATACATGGTAAAGCCTGAGGGTGGAGTCTTAGTTTAGGGACTAGTGATTTAGTGTGGATTGCAGTAAAGCCTGAGAAACAAGGAGACAGAAAATTCCTCAAGGATAGTGATGGAGTCCGGAGGCATTCCAAGCTTGGTTTTGTTTTTTGATCTCGATGCCGGTTTTGGTGAGATCATGGTTTGGTAAGGATGGATGTGATTTAACCTTTGGATTCTCTTGGTTGCTTTTGGATTGGTTTATCCATGAGATCCCACATTAATTCTTGGAATATTGCATGTGACTGACTGACTGAAAGAAATATTTGGTTCAACCATGTCAGGTGGTACATGGAAGTCTCGAACCTGGTTGTTTCTTGCGTATGTTTAATAAAAACTAATTTTTCTTGATTTTGTACCTTTTTATTATGTGGCCTTAATGGTTGTTATCTCAATGTTATTTACATGGTTTAATATTGGTTATAAGCATGGTTATATGACTGGTTATGGTCATGGTTATTTCATGTATTTACTTGTAACTGAAAGGATAATGGATGCAAGACCTAATTGATGTCAAAATAGTTAAAGGAAGAGGATGGTGATCCATGTTGCCAAGTCTCATATGAGTTATCAGTCATTTATGCTTTGTCTTGTATTCATGTCCTATAGATTGCATTGATGCCAAGTGTTTAACATAATGTCAGTCCTAGTTGGGGATGGTCAGGCCTAATCTTGGAGCCATTTTTTGGCTTTCAAGTCTTGTTGTCATGTAAATTTTTGATTTTGAAAGCTACAGGATTTTCTGGGTAGTGACCTAGATTCTAGGTTTGAAAAGTGACATAAATCTCGAAGTTGCAGGCATAGAATTGAGAAAAAAGTCCCCGGAAGCTCCCTTGCCCTTGTTGTGGGAGCTTCTAGAACCTCCCAAGTGCACCCTTGTTCATATCAAGGGAGCGTCTAGGGTTTTGATGCATTAAGACTCAGTGGGACCCAAGTATTGGGCATGAGGATGACTGGGAAGGCTTATGGGAGTCCTGTAGCATGTATAGAAGGTTTGTGTTGTGGGTTTCTGTCGACTCCACTTTCTTAAGGTCACCTAGGAGGTCATGTCATGCCATAGTAGCCCCTCATCTCATGTTTACCCCGGTTAAGCTGATGAAAGTGGGTAGATATGAGGGGATGTGTTGTTACATTGCAAAACAATCTTTGAAGCAATTGTGTTTGTGTTTTTTATGCATCCATTTCATGTTGGTGATCGGTGCATTGTTGATTATGTTCAGGTAAGGGAAGAAATTTTTGAGTAGCCAACATTGTCACTATTTAGTTTGCCATAGTCATTTCTTATTTATGTCCATGTTGCAGAGGAACTCATCTTATCCAATTTGGTTTTTGTTGCTGAGTACTCTGTTTTGTTACAGATGATCGTAGATGAAATGAAAATTCTCACAACAATTTTATCCAAACCCAGCACTAGAAAAGGGAAACATGTGACAATAGTCAATAAATCATTTCCAATATGTTATTCAAAGAAGTTAAGCTATAATGTTTCCTTTGCAACATGTGATGCAATTGCTAGTTTATGTAGTTTTTCCCAAAGTATGTTAGAAGGGCTAAGGTGTCTTGCAAAACAAAATTACAATATAAGCAAATTAAATTGTATTATTTTCATTACTTTAACTATTTATAGTTGAGATTTAAATGTTTATATTACAACATCTCCAATACATTTGGTTCTATAGAGTTTTAACTTCTTTTCTTAATTGAGTCGATATATAAATGTTAAATGTTTATGTTAAATGTTAAAGAAGTTGTCTTTAGTGTGGCATTTTGGACTTTTCGGTGCCAAAATCCAGTGGGAGAAATTGAGGTGGAATCTTGATTTTTGTTATTTAAATAGGTTTTTTGACTCTATATATGGATTAAACACCCTGAAAAACCCCTAGAGAACTTCAATTGTGCAAGGGTTACCCATCAATGTTGTGATTTCAATAAATTCCTATTAGATTTTAAAGAAATTAGACTGAAAAACCCCACCCGAAAAGCTTCCAAAAAGTCTCACTAAAAGCAACTTGAATGTTAAACATTTACGTTTACACATATACCCTAAGTTGTAAAATGTTTCTCCGTAAAGTAACCATTAATTTTAAAAAAGACAAAATTGATACAAGTAAACATCACTAATTTTAAAAGTGAAAAAAATAATGATACAAATCACTAAAAAGTTTCCACCAAATTTGTTAAAAAATTGCAGCAAAACCACTCTGAACATCTGCGAAATGCAACAAATTTCAACGTGTATAAAAGACTCCAGACAATACGTGAAATTTCAAATTCCATAACAGCTACCAAATAAGCTAGAGGTGGGGAATCCATTGGGCCACCTACAACAACAACAATATTGATTGTTGTAGGTGCATCTGCAACAATAATATTGACTGGTTGTAGGTGCCTCTTCACCATACCTAGAGGAATTTTCCTGTCTCTACCCACTTGTCAACCCTTGGGATTTTCCTGAGACCACCTCAACCAAGATCCAAAATCTACCAACAATCCAAAGCTCAACCAAGCAAGGAACCCATTATATCATGGCTATCTAGGAAATGACATAAGGCAAGGTTGTACATGACTATCAATCCAGGAAAATCTCCATGCCAATGACAGTGAAATAACTGCAAAGCAATGCATAAACCATGCATTGCAATCCCAACAAGATAAATCAAACATGCACATTGTTACCTGCAAAAATCCTCCTAGTGGTTGTTTTTTTTCTTTGCTCAATTTCTTCCCTTACTTTCTATTGATTCAAATTCCTCTTGTGCTCCTAGCTTTCCTTGCTTATTCCTCCTTGTGTCCAAGTGTTTTCCCTATGCTCTCTCTCTCTCTCCTTTCTCCTCTTTTCCTCTCTTTTTCTCGAAAAGAGAATGCTAGAATAATGTCTCTCCAATTTCTTTTCTTTTCTCTTCCTTTTTCTTCATTTTCCCTTACATGCATATTATTTTACTATTTTTCTCCTTTTCTTGTCTCTTCCTCTTCCCCACTAGATGAAATGGAATTTCTTCCTTTTCGTTTATTTCTTTTGCATCCTTGCCACATGTCCTTGTTGGCATGAAATAAACAATTTTCCATTATTTCCTTTTTCCTCTTCCCAATGCCAATTTCCATAGCCAATAAATAATTAACCACAAGTTGATCCCAATGTAATGTTCTCCCCTCATTTAGTTTGGAATACATGTCCCATGACCTAGGTTTGATTTCTTCTTTCATAATGTTCATGCATTATTTATTATATGGAAAATCAACCCAAGGTCGTTACAAACCATCTCCCTTGGGGAAAAATCGTCCTTGGTGTTTTATGGCACTTATGAAAAGACAAAATTGTTGAAAAGAATGAAAACATACTGCTTATTGAAGCTTTATAAATGCATCTCGATGCAGTATATATATGTGTGTGTGTGTGTGTACACATTTACTTCAACCAGCAAATAAATAAGGATATAATGCCCACATCTGATCAGTCATTTCCCATGTAGCTTTCTTGGGCCCAAAGTGCTTCCATTGCACTTTAACTTGCTCTATTTCTCAGTTCTAAAGCATGAACTTATTCTCTTATAGGATGCATTGAGGCTCTTCCAAAAACTCTCCTTATGGTTCTGCCTACAATATAAACCAATCAATCACATGATCAACATCCTCTATCTATCTTTTAAGCAAATAAACATGAAAATTCACTGGTGGATGAAAATCAAGCATGTTTTCCACAATCAAATCCTCTTAAGGATCTCAAAAGGCCCACAATACTGAGGTTCCAACTTAGCACATGATCCAATATTCAATGATCTCTTCTTGGTCTTGATATGCAAGTACACATGCTACCCAACCTAAAACTTCCTGAATACTATGTGTTGATCTGCATAGCTCTTCTACGTATTCTATGTTGTCTTCAAATTCCTTTTGATAACTTGTACCTCCTACTCCATTTCTCTCAACATATCCATTCCAATCAACACCTTGCTCAATAGATCACTCCAACTCATAGGAGTATTACAACTCCTCCCATATAGAGACTCAAATGGACTCAGTTTCATGGATTCTGGATACCCATTATTATAAGAAAACTCCACTAGTGGAAGATATTCGTCCCACTTCCTTTGTTGATCCATGACATACATCCTCAACGCATCCTCAAGGATCCTATTGATTCTCTTTTTATTCCCATTTTTCTATGGATGATAAGTTGTATTGAAGGCTAGTTTTGTCCCCAAGCTTACAAACAACTCCTTCCAAAATTTGGAAGTGAACTTCACATCTTTATCTGATATAATTCTCTTGGTAACTCCATGTAACCTCACTATCTCCTTAATGAATATTTAACTCACTTCGCTAGTTGAATTAGTGGACTTTATTGCAACGAAATGAGCTACTTTGCTCAACCTATCAACCATAACCATGATGAAGTCATGTTGCCTTGATATCCTTGGGAATCTTGTAATCAAATTCATGGAAATAACCTCCAATTTCCATTATGGAATCATAATAGGTTGCAACAACCCAGTTGGATGCTTGCATTTAGCTTTCATCTGTTGACAGTCCAAGCACTTAGCAACAAACTCAGCCACCTCTTTCTTCAAATTAGCCCAATAATATAAATTCTTAATGGATTTCAAAGTTTTTTGGTATCCTGGGTGGCATAAAGATGGCTTGACATGAAACTCTCTCAAGATAAGCTACTTTGATTCATTATTGTTAGGAACATAGATCCTACTTGAATCTAACCAAGCCATTTGTTGTGAGGTGATACTCCTCATATAGTACCACCCTCACCTTGTTGCTATAATATTTGCTTCAATTGTTGGTACCTCTCATCATGATACCCTGCATGTAAGATCCTCTCCTTCAATTATATCCCATAAGATCTCATAGTTGACATATGATTCACCTATATTCTCCTACTGAGAGAATTTGTAACTCGGTTCTCCTCGCCTTTGTTGTACCTAATTTAAAAATAAAACTCACTAAGAGTAACCAACCATCTAGCTTGCCTTGCATTCAATTGGGTTGGCTAAAAAAATACCTCAGTCCACTATGAAAACACATCAAAGTGAACTTCTTGCCAAGGAGATAATGTCTCCACATCTTTAGTAGATGAATGATAGCTACCAACTCAAGATCATGAGTTACATAATTCTTCTCATGCTAATTGAGATTTCATGATTCACAGCAAACCACCTATCATTCTTGCATCAGGACTCCACCAAGTCCTTCCTTGCAAGCATTTTTATAAACCACACAGTCCTTACCAGGATCTAAAATCCTCAAAACTAGAGCATTGGTAATAATTTGCTTCAATTGATCAAATATATAGCTGCACACTCAAAAATTAATTCAAACTTATTTCCTTTCCTCTAAAAAGAGGTAATAGGATAGTCAATCTTGTAGAAGTTCTTGATGAACCTCCTATATTAAATTTCTCATCCCATGAATGATTTAACCTCATTCACATTCCTTGGAGTTAGCCACTCGATGATAACCTTAGTGTTATTTTGATCCACTATTATCCCCTCCTTAGAAACAATATGTCTCGAGTAATGAATCTCAATATAAAGGAAGCTACACTCGTTGAGCTTGGAATACAACATATGCTCTCTCAACAATCTCAATATTGTTGCCAAATTCTCTACATGCTTTTCCTCATTCTTTGAATAAACCAATATGTCATCAATAAAGACTATCACAAACTTATCTAGGAAAGGGCACAACACATTGTTCATCATACACATGAAGGTAGCTAGAGCATTGGTAGGACCAACAGGAACCACCACAAAATCATAGTGCCCATGCCTTGTACGAAATGAAGTTTTATAGATGTATTCTTCTTTGATGTGCACCTAATGATATATTGGTCTTAGATCATTCTTAGAGAATACTGTAACTCCCTTCATCTGATCAAACAAGTCATCAATCTTAGGCAATGGATACTTGTTCTTGATAGTCACTTTGTTTAGATTCGTATAATCAATGCACAATTTGAGAGTACCATCCTTCTTATTTACAAACAACATTGGTGCTCCACAGGGTGATACACTTAGCCTTATGTATCCCTTATTGAGCATCTCTTTAAGCTACAACTTCAATTCCACTAACTTGGAGTGTTCATCCTATATGGTGCCTTAGATGTTGGTGTTTCTCCTAGCATCAACTCAATGGAGAAATCCACCTCTCTATGATGAGATAGCTCTAGAATTTCTATTGGGAACACATCCTAAAATTGTTAAAGATAACATACCTCCTCGGGACTTCACCATATTCATCATCCAACCCTTTTCCACTTGAAATATTCACTGCAAACAATAAACATCTTTTCATGTGGATGCACTTAGCTTGCATGGTTGTAACCATCCTCACCGATGTAGACTTCGTCTTTCCCTGTAAGTCTTTCTTTTCTCCACCCTCATACAAACACACATTGGCCTTGCCATAGAAATCTACCTTTTTCTTATGAATAAACAACCAATCCATACCCAAAAGCATGCTATATGAACCTAAAGGAAGAAAATTTAGGTTTGTTGATGTAGGCATGCCATTAAGCTCAAATGCATAAGAATTAACCCAATGATGAACTCTTCTCTTGGTCCCTGTAGCCAACTACATCAACAAATATTTTTCATGCACTACCTTATCCAAACAGCATAGGTCCACCAATTCAAGACAAATATAGCTACAATTTGACACTAGATCAATCAAAATAGATATAACTCGATCATAAATATTACGTTCCACCTCGATAATGGATGCTTGGTAGTTTGTTTTCCTACTATAAACAACTACATAAATTTGGGGAGTTCTCTAACCTACATCCCCAACTATTTGTGCCTCTTGAGCACTGTAGATCTAAGGCTCACCACCTTGATACAATGGACAGTCCCTCTTGTGATGGTCTCCACCACAAGTCCAAGACTTCAAAGTTTCTTGACCACTTCCTTTATTTTTTTTCTCCACAACTCGAGACCCATGTCCTTTCTTAGTTGCATTGGAATTCTTATAAGGAGGCATATTTTCCTTTTCACCTACACCTTGAGATCTTCCTCGCTTCTTGGGCCATTTTCCTTTTGCTTTCTGACTACCCTTCTAATCACATTTGAACTCAGGCTTGCGCTTTGACTGCTCGTAAAAATGCTTCAACTTTCTAATGGTATCCTCTAATGATTTAGGCTCATCAAATTCAATATGGTCTTTGAATGATAATGGTAATTTGTTGATGTACCTTTGGATCTTTACTTTTTCATCCTTGAGATATGGCACATATCTCAACAAATCTAGAATTTTGGTTGTATATTCTTCATTTGACATGGAATCCTTCTTGAGCTCATAGAATTCCTTGGCCTTTCCATCATAATACCTTTCAAACAAGGGTTAAATCATGAATATTGGTTACTTTTGGATCAAATGTGCTGATGAAATTTCAACTTTTTCCTCTTTTATTGAATTGAAGCCCTCAGAATTCATACAATCATTGTGAATTTTTATTCGAAGTAAAAAGACAAATTATGGAGAATAATTTTGTTGTCCTAATGATATTTTTTGCAAAAATATTTAGTGTTGTATAATATATCAATTTTCTTGTAACACCATCCTCCAACATTTACCCAAGTTAATCGGTCCACCATGGTAGTCATGTGACTAAGAGTTACTATGATATGATTCAACTCCCCATGTACAGTTAAGCAAGTGGAATTGACATGACAATACCAATATGACCTTCCTCATAAGCTATATAACCTTCATGAGCCAAACAACCCCTTTAGGTGTTCAAACCCTAAAAGAACTTGCATTTTCACTGCCCTATAGCCTTAGTCACTTACATGACAAGGCATGGATGCTACTGGGACCCTCCAATAGCTCCCACAATAAGGCATCCATGCGATTGTGGTCCTTTTTAGGAATTTTTGTGCCAACGACCTTGGATTCTAAACCACCTTTTGAGGGATAGGACTCAAGCCACTACGTAGAACATCATGAAACTTCCAGAAATGATAAATAACATTGAAACAAGGTCACTAATGAAAACACTTGAATAATGACTTTATCTAACCCCCACTAGCCATGATAGAAACTTCATCAAACATATCATAAACATGTAATCTATAGCTCATAACAACAACTCTAAGCATAGGGATCCCATACTTACTGAGAATTGTCAAGGACAATTGATGTCTCCTCACAATAGTTGCATTGTTATCTATTAGGAAATTCATTCATTATTGTTTCATATACTAATCAAAGCATGATGAGAGCCATACATCAAGACTATCATAAAACATTCTCATAACCAAAAAATAACCAAAGATATATCAATGATGAAATAATTGTTAAATTCATATAATGATTAGCACATTTACTCATAAAATACCAAAGGAAAATGATATCTTATTAACATATGAAAATCCAATCAAGTCAGGGACTTCCATGTACCACCTGACCATATATTTGGTTGAACCAAATATCTCTTTAATTCAATCACCCACACACCATATTCCAAGCATGAATGTGGGATGTCATAAAAAAAAATCAAGCAAAACCAAACCAGGTATTTCAGAGGCCAAACCATCTCAACCCTCAACCAGTGATTCCACCTCATGGTCAAACATCACTAACCATCACCAGACCAGTCTCTACCCAAGCTATCTAGTGCTCCAGAGCATTTGTTCCAACCAAGGCTTCTAGGACTAGTAACTCAACCCACAACTGTCATCGGGCTCTAGAGATTCTGACCAACCAGGGTTTCCAAGACTAATAAATAAACCCACCAAGGTATTCCATAGTTTTTTTCCAATCAAGGATTTCAGGACTAATAACTCAACCCAAGTTGTTACATGGATTCCAAAGCATTTGTCCAACCAAGGATCCAAGAACTAGTAACTCAACCGACAACAATAAGGAACATGAGAACCAACCAAAAAAAAATGAAATAAACCCATAGAACCATGGCTATCTAGGAAATGGAAAGGATAGGAAAAATTACTGTCAATACAGGAAATCCTCCATGCCAATGATAAATCATAACCAAGAAACTACATGCATGTGTCATGCATGCCAAAACTAGCAAAGAAATCATACATGCAACTTGGTACTGCAAGAAAAACATGTTGTAACTGTTGATCTTGATGTCCTCTTGTGCTTTCCTGCTCTTATTTTTTCTTCTTGCTCCAAGTATGCGACACTTCTCCAAGATTGCTCCAAGAAAACTCTAAGTGTCCAGGAGTATGAGAGAGAGAGAGTAGAAATGAGAGCTCCAAAACTGAACTAACAAAAATCTAACACTGATGTAACACCCTCATCCCACATCTACCCAAGTAACCAGGCAATGGGGTAAATATGGAATGAGAAGCCACTATAATGGGATTCAACCTCCTAGGTGACCTTAGGGAAGTGGAATCAATGAAAAAACACCACAAAAACTGTCCACGTCAACAACAAAAACTCCCAATAGCCATCCCAACCACTCAGGTAACCATCCCCTGAAGCCAAATGAATTTTAAGGCCATTAAACCCTCGGATGCTCCCTTGTTATGGACATTCATGCATCCAGGAGGATCCAGATACTCCCACAACATGGGTATGCATGCGTTTGGGGACTTTTATCCTCAGACCTGTGCTTGTGACTCTAGAATTTGTGCCACTTTTTGAGTCCTAGATCCCAAGTCACTACCCATAACTCAATAATTTAATGATACACAACATAACAATGATGCAACTACAAAAATATTGATAAGGACTTGACTGGACCCCTACTAGCCATGATAGTAATTTCATCAAACATGTCACAAATATGTAATCTATAGGTTTAAACAACAAATGTAAGCATAGGGGTTTCATACTTATTATAGAATCGCTAAGAAGCATTATTCCCTTCTATCATTACTTGCATTATCATCTATTAGTTCATAGATAAATTGCTCATTCATTTACAAATCAAAACATGAGGAGATCCATACATCATCACTATCATAATACATTATTATAACTAGCATAATAACAATAGAAATATCAAGGATACAATAGCCATAGAATCGACATATAAACCAGTACATTTGCACATAAGGTACCAAGGAAAGAACCTCTTATTAATGAATGAAAAATCCAACCTGGTATGGGGCTACTACGTTCCACCTGACCATAGCATGGTTGAGCCAATTCTCTATTCATCCATTCACCCCCATTCCATATTCGAAGCATGAACATGGGACTCAAACCAAAAGAACCAACCAAGGAATCATAAGGATAAAGCACCTCACCCTCATCAATAGAAACCAGGCTTTACCATAATCCACACCAGATCACTAGGCCAAAACAATAAACATGTAATAACAGGCTTTACCATGATCTCCACCAGATCACCAGGAAAAAATAAGCATTGATGCCACCATATTTATCCACCTACACTGTGAGGAATTTTTGTGTCTCCTAGTCTCTCAAGCTTTACCGCAATATGCAATCTGATCCAGGGATCATTAGGCCCTAAACTGAGACTCCACCCTCTATAATTTACCATATATCCTGTCATTCACCAGAAAGGATTCCTAGGCCTAATCAAGGGAAACCACCTCTAGACTTTACCTTATATCTAGCCATTAACCAGTCAAGGATTCCTAGGCCCAGCAAGGCACACAATACCTGGATTTACCACAACCCACTATCTGATTCAGGGGTCACTAAGCTAGTGGATTTACCACAATCTACAGTCTAGTTCAAGGATCACTAGGCCATGTGTTCTTTATTTTGAAAATCCACTTCACTTAGCTTCGAATCCATCCGGTAATCCATCTCAACCAAAACATGAGAACCCCGTCACACCATGCTATCTAGAAATGGCAAGGCTAGGTTGAAAACACTGTCACACCTAGAAAAACCCATGCCATGACAGAAATAGAACCAAGAACACACATGCAACACCATGCATGCCAAATATAGAAAGGAAAATACACATTCAAATCAATACCTGCAAAGAGTCTTATTGTAGCTTCTTGATCCTACTCTTCCTTTCTTGATATTTGCTTCCTCTTTGCCTCCTTTTCCCTTCCTTGCTCCAAAGCTGAGAAAAAACTTGCCAACTAAATCTCAGAAGCCTTTTTATCAATGAGGCCTCTATTTTCCTCAATTTCCATTATTTTCCTTCAATTTCCTCCTCACATGCAACATGTGACCTTTCACCTTCCTTTTCTCCTAATTTCCAATATTTTCATGAATAAATGTGCCAAAAATGCCACTTTGCCTTTCCAAATCCTTTTCCATTCCCTTTGCCAATTTCCTTAGCCATAATAAACTGAATGAACACCCACTAGGATGATTTTACCACCATTCAGCTAAGAATATGTATCACATGATCATGATATTATATGTTATATTTACATGGATTTTTAACTAGGAATGTTACAGAACCCTCCCCCTTGGGAGAACACCATCCTCGGTGTTTAACGACACCTATAACTGGCAAGACCATTGAAAACAAAACATACTTCCCATGGAGCTTTATAACATAGCTCATTGTAGTATTTACAATGACCATCTGCTAAAACATGACAAACATATGATTTACTGGATCTTTATAACACAACCCATTTTTGTTTTGCGACCAACTCACAAATAGAAGAAGAGATAGATCAACGACTTCAAAATAAGCCTCTTCGACGGGGGAACTTCCTTTACATTACACAAAGGAACAATTTTTGGATGACAAAAATGACAATACCTCCTTTCTATATATAGGAGTCTAAGGGGTCACAATAAAATCAGAGCCTACATAACAATAATATTGTAAGGGAACAATAATAACAATAATGGGTTTCTTTGGGGAATAATAATAACAATATGGGGACTACATGGGCACAACAATATAACAAGGGGTTTGCACTAATAACAATAAGGGGATACACTAGTAGTATAGGGACTTAACATGCCCCTCTCCTCCAAAAGTGTGTTGTCTTCAACACTTGAGTAGTTTTGGATGCTTCTATATAAAATTCTCATCCTCCCATGTGGAATATTCAACAGTTAAGTTCTTCCACTTGATGAGATACTCTAAAATTGATCAATTTCATAACTTTCGAGTTCTTATTTCTGTGATGGCTTCAAGTTCCAATATGATTTTTCCTTCCTCATCAAGTTCCGGAAATATTGTTTGAATTGGGAGGTTGTTACCTATAACATTATTTAAGCCTGAGACATTAAAAACTAGGTGCACTCGAGAAGATGCAAGAAGCTCCAATTTGTATGTCATAGTAACAATCTTTTGCAACACAATGTAAGGACCATAGTACTTTGGTGATAGTTTTTTATCCTCCTTATCTTGCTTGATGGACATTTATTTGTATGGTTGTAACCATAAAAATACCCAGTCGCCCACATCAAAACTCCTTTCGCTGCAATGTTTATCAGCATGTTGTTTCATTCGATTCCACACCAAAGTGAGGTTATCCTTTAAGAGTTGAAGAACTTGTTGTTGATGCTCGATGTGATATTCCACTGCTTGAACCTTAGAATTTTCTCTTAAAGATGATGTGACAGATGACAGATGATATCCATAAAGTGCCAATGCATTACAAGATATGGTCATATTCATTTTTTCTTTCTTTAGGGTTGGTTCTTGGTATATATCCTCTTATTTTGACATTTCTTGATCCTTTTCTTCCTCCTCTTCATAATCTATGTAAAATAATTTATTCTCAACACACTTATGACCTTTAGTGTATTTGTTATCAAAACTGTGACAAAGCGCTTTTTCTATCTTTTCCTCCAACTATTATGGTGTCAACTTTGTAGGTTGTGCAAGGCTAGGAACAACAACACTTTCGCCTTTATAGTTGTGAGTGGTAGTCTTATTTCTTTCCACTTTTTTGGCCACCCTAAATTCCTTCACCAATGAATCAGGTTCCCAAAGACAAACTTCATGTTGGACAATATCATTTAAAGTCCCTATGAAGACATCAATCTTATGGTCCTCCAGAATATCATTTACTCTTATATTTAGTATTTGGAAGTCCTCAATGTGCTCTTCCATTGAACCCTTTTGTTTGAGATTTATCAATGGGATAAAGAAGGTGTTGCTCTTTGTATCCTCATAATGTGTTATCATTTCCTCCATAAAAATGGACCAAGTGACCATTTGTTTACGAGAGCAAAGTGATCAATACCATGAAAACTAATTGGGTTATAAATATAAAGTTGCAATATGTACCTTTTGTGTGTTTTGCTCATTATGGAGATCAAAATATTTCTCTATCTGTAGTATCCATGTTACAGGATCCTTGCCATCAAACTTCCTCATATCAATCTTTGAAATATTATGGGTCTTCAATCCAACATTAGATTCTATGAAATCCTGATTAACATTTATTTTCTTCTCATCATGAGTTTCCACTATTATATTTTTTCCATTAGGAAGCCTTTCTTGTAGCAGCTTTGTCCCACATTCCTTCAAGCCTTCCATCTATTTCTTAAAATATTCCATGTCTTTCTTCAAATCTACTTCTATACGATCGATATTAGCTTCCATGGAATGGATAAAACTATTCATTTTAGCTTTTATCAAATTCTTCAAATCATTTATCTAATTTTGCTTACTAGATGTTTCAATTTTCTTGATTCAAGTCATTTTTTTCTTTATTTTAGGAGCTCTATATTTAAATGATTGTAACTCTATAATTTTGGATCTCCAAGTTCCTAAATTTCATCTTGTGGTATCCCTCTTTTTCCTCTTTCCAACTCCACAAGTATGACCTAGATTGGATTCCCCAAGAAAGGGTTATGTCCAATCTCCTACGATGGCATTATTATAGGTTAGTTCAATAGAACTAAATTGTGTGACGTTCCACATGTCACTTTTTTGACCTTCAGTGCTGAAAATGATATCTAACAAACTATAGTCTGTCCTTTTTCTATCACTTTTTACAAAATTTGAATCTTATGCTCAGAGAGAAAGCTATGATGATTTTTCCTAGGTCACCTATTTGAGATGGAATTCTTGAGCCTGCAAAAACCCTAACTTCCTCGGCTCATAGCTCCGAAAATATAGCGAGACAAGATATGAAATTCATACACAAGGTTCACCACGATTTCTACTCATATGGGTTTTCATTTCAACTTCTGAAGATTGACAACAAAAATAATTATAGCAAAAAATCCACAATGGCCTTTTTGAAGTAGCGAAACCCTAGAATACAAAATATTGATACCAAATGTTATACAACCAACTCACAAAATAGAAGAAGAGATAGATCAAGAACTTCAAAATAAGCCTCTTTGAGGGGTAAACCTTCTTTACATTACACAAATGAACAATTCTTGGATGATACAAATGAAAATACCTCCTTTCTATATATAGGAGCCTAAGGGGTCACAATAAAATCAGAGCCTACATAACAATAATATTGAAAGGGCACAATAATAATAATAGTGGACTTCTATGGGGCACAATAATAACAATATAGGGACTAAATGAGCACAACACTACAATAAGGGGTTTGCACTAATAATAATAAGGGGATAAGCTAGTAGTATAGGGACCTAACAATTACAGTATTTACAATAATAACCAAATATATACACATGCACATTTTCTTCACCCAACAAATAATCATATCGTCTATGGAGCTTTATAAATCTAGCCAAATACAATATTTACAATAATACACACATATGGACATTTTATCAACCAACAAATAAAAGGATACGATTTCTTCATCTGTAACAAGGGAATCCATAGGCTCATACCTCCACCCTAAAAGTAATACCAAGATTCACCTCTTTCTTAGGAAGTCTAGAATCCAATGCAAAAGCCAAATCTATATCCAATGTCCAATGCTATAATCCTGTGCCACCTCTCCTCTCAGTGAATAGTTACCAAATCATTTTTCCAAGGCACACTCCCAATGTCCATATGATTCCATATGACAATGCTAATGACCAAAACAAATCCATCTCTGACCTTCCCTTATCTCCTATAGAGTCCCTTGGGCAATATTGTCACCAACTTTTGTGCAGTCACACACCTTCCAAGTTCTGTTGGCACTCGCATCCTAGGCAGTCCATCCCTTGGTAAGGTTTCCTCGCATCAAAAGGTCCAAAAACTAAGGAATATCCCTGCCCTAAAATCATCATATCAATCATAGCATGTTCATGGAAATCAATGGACACTATTGGGCACTAGTTTCCTGTTGTAGAATGTAACTAGGTTTGGTATTCAAAATGACTTGTAATTATGAATTTATGAAATGAAGAAGGAAAAAATAATAAAATATATTTTTGTAATGCTTGTCTCATGGGTTTCATGAGAAAAGAGTTTTATTATAGGTCAAATACTTCTTCTTTGCGTCTTTAGGAGTTTCTTGTCATAAATATAATTAAGAATGTCTTGTATATGAAGTCATGTGAAAGACATGTCATTTATGTAAAAGTTGAACTCCAAGACATTGTCATTATCCCTCTTGTGGTCAGCTAAAAGGAATGAAATATTCTCCTTGTGAATAATTTGACTTACCTCCAAGATCTCATGTCAGCCTAGATAGTAAGGATAAGTCACTATATAAAGAGTGACTTGACCTCATCGTAGCACCAAGAATTTAGATATATCTGATCTACAGTAGTGTGTATCTCAATGCGAATTTATAAGGGTAATATAGTGAGGAGGAAACACTTCAACAATGCATAAAAAGGTTTCAGACTATCTCTATCTCATATCTACAATATTAATGAAGGACCGAAGACTGTTCTAAGATAGTAGTAATTCAATTAAGGGTTATTTCAAAAGCAAAAAAGGGATGGAAGGTGACCGAATTTAGGAGACACATGTGGACCAAAGAGAGAGATCAGTAGAGGCCAATAAATAATATGTCAGGACTATGTTAAGGACTATGACATAGAGACCGTGACTCTTTAGGCGACAGTGCCATAAAGTGCGAAGAAGAAGGACTGGAGTATGAATGTCAAGGAGTGTAAGAGATAGTGACAAGTGTCTTGAAGGTGAACTTGTGTCAAGTGCTTTTGTCAAGAGTCTTGGTATTCATCAATTGAATTATCTATAATAATATATTTTGTGGGTTTTCCCCTTAAGAGGAGGGGTTTCAACCCTAGATTGGAGCCTAACTATTGTGTCATTGATATTATTGTTTTGATAGTTGTTTAATGTATTGAACACTGTAATAATGATGAACAAAGATAATAAGTAATGACATAACCCAAGCAATTATCATGTAAGATAATTTGAGTTAATATTTTCCCTACCCAATTCTCAACATGTCGTGCAATGGCCCTACTCCTGAATTCTTTACCAACATACTGCTACATGTTCCAAGTTCTTGCATTGTTGTTGTTAATTCTTATAGTTGATTTCAACCACCCAATCTAAGCATTTCCTATGCTTTCCTACACCAAGAACATAACTTCCATTAGATTTAAAATAAATTGAAATAAATTCACATCATACCTCATTGGTAGCTCATCAATAAGGTACACTTGAAATCTTGTTTACTTCCTGTCACAACAAGTCAAACTAGCATGTTTGATCAAATCATTATGTATAAAAATACCACCTAAGGTTAGCTCAAGACACAACCATCATAGATCAACATCATAAATCACATGTAACCATCATAAACTAGATCATAAATCACATGCATAATAAAATTGAAATAAAATATTGATACTTATCCTGTAATAAATTCCTAACTTCTACCTTCATCCTTACTCCATACGCACACCAGATCAGTTGCCACACCTGACAAACACCCAGTGCCTTTGATTCTATTCAATCACGTACACATACACATAGTGTACATCATAAAATGTACATCCACACATGGCGTACAACACCACACAATACATGTACCTACAACTAGCGTACAACACAACACAATACACATGTCATGATACCACAACTACACAATGCACATACACAGTACCGCATGCCCGCAGCACAACATGTACAACATACACACAATACCATATGTACACTAGTATCATACGTAAAACATGTACACAGTACCACTTGTACAAAGCACCACCCACACCATGTGTACAGAACATCACATGTACACGACACAACCTGCACAACATGTACACAATGCCAGATGTACATTGTACCACCTATACAACATGTACACAACACCAAAATTTCACAGCACCACATGCACAACATGTACACAACACCATATGTACACATCACCATATGCAGGACATGTGCACAACACCACCTGCACTCAGCACCATATGTAAAATAGGTACACGACACCACATGCTCATAACACCACTTATACAATCATGCACACAAAACCATATGTACATAGCACCACATCTACAACATTCACATAACACCATATGTACATAGAATTGCATATAAAGCATGTACATAGCACCCTATGTACACAACACTGCATATCCAACACATATATAGCACCATCTATACCTCGCACTGCATATGAAATGTACACACAACACCATACATACAATAGGCATACAACATCATATGTACACAATACTACATATATTACATGTATACATCACCAGAGCATTTTGGAAATCAATCTTATAAACACATACTCATATCATTCAAGTAACCAAACATTCATACAACAGATAGATGACATAATAGACACCAAACACTCAAACACCAAATAAATGACATAGTCAAACATTCAAACACCAAATAGATGACATAAGAAAACTCATACCTTAATGTATCTCAGGAGAGGCTATCTTGTCTACACAATCAGTATAGATTAGCACGGTATAACTTCACAACATATCAACTCAACATAAATAAGTTAATGATATCCATAACAATAACTAGCTAACATCCTCACATAATAAGCTCATAAACAATTGCCATTCATGCATAGCAATGACATATGGATAGACAATCTAGATTAGTACAACACATTATCACAAATAAGTTGACTCGTACTTGAATATCATATCCATAACCATCTATACAGGCCAATCCAAATTAACATGATACATATAACATCAATATCTTAATTGCAATAACCCTAATCATCAAGTTAACTAACATATAACAATAGCAAGTTAACATATAACATGCTCATCAATAACATATAGCATAATCACCAAGTTAACTATCATATAATAATCAACAAGTTAACATATAACATACTTATCAACAACATATAACATAATCATCAAGTTAGCTAACATAAAACAACAACAACAATGCATATAATAACAAGTTATTATCATTCATAACTATTAAATGCATGTGCATATGACCACACTGATTCACTAGCATTTATCATACATGTAACCAAAATAATAATAGAATGACAAGCCTATCAGTAACCCTAATGCTTATAACAAACATTAACCATCATACCTTCATGCCCACCATACAAACTTGTATGATGATCTTCTCTTACCCCAAAGTCCATTGTCACAACTTCACTTTAATGAATTGCATCTGTTGCTCTATCTCAACCAACACATTAGCATCATAACATACCAATATCATCATGATGACCTAAAATTCATACAATGACCTCACAATGCATGTTTGACCTACTAAACATGCATACCCATAACCATGACAATGCATGCATAATAACATATGGACAGTGACATGCATAAAAAATGCATATACAACTGACATGCATTCATGACTATATCATCCCAAAAACAACATCATCAACCTTCACATGGTGACATCACTGCAACCATGATCAACACCATGCAAATGCAATAAGAGCATGGACTACAAGCATAAGGAACACATATGCAACCGACATGAATTCATGAGCAATGCACCACTCATCCAATCCAAGGGGTGAACCATGCTCTGACACCTCTCTATGGTATCATCTATGATCCAAAGAGAGTGAAACCCTCTCTCATATCACTTTGTGGTATCAGATATGACCCAAAGAGAGTGCAACCCACTCTAATACCACTCTATGGTATCAAATATGACCCAAAGAGAGTGCAACCTACTCTAATTCTGCTCTGTAACACCCTCATCCCACATCTACCCAAGTAACCAACCAACTAGGGTAAATATGTGATGAGAGGTCACTATAATGGGATTCAACCTCCTAGGTGACCTTAAGGAAGTGGAATTGATTAAAACATGCCACATAGACCTTCCACATTAGCAACAAAACTCCTAGGAGCCATCCAACAACTCAAGTAACTAGCACCTAAGACCAACTGAAATTCCAGGCCATTAAATCCCCAGACACTCCTTTGATATGGACATGCATGCATCCAGAAGGCTCTAGATGCTCCCACAACATGGGTATCCATGTATCTGGGGACTTTTCTCGTCATACCTGTGCCCCGCAACTTCAAGATTTGTGCCACATTTTCAGGCCCAGAGCCTAGGTCATTGCCCAAAAATCATTGATATAATGATACACAACAGAACAATGATACATTTGCAAAAACATTGATAAGGAATTTACTGGAGCACTACTAGCCATGATAGTCATTTCATCAAACATCTCATAAATATGTAACCTATAGGTTTAAACAATAGATATGAGCATAGGGGTCTCATACTTATTATAGAATTGCTAAGAAGATTTCTTCCCTTATATCATTAGCTACATTATCTTCTATTAGGTCATAGATACATTGTTCATTAATTTACAAATCAAAACATGAGGAGATCCATACATCATCACTATCATAATACATGCTTATAACCAATGTAATAACAACAGAAATATCAAGGATACATCATCCATAGAATGCACATATAAGTAAGTACATTTACACATAAGGTACCAAGGAAAGAACCTCTTATTAATGAATTCAAAAGCCAACCCAGTATGGGACTACCATGTTCCGCCCGACCATAGAAG
>APFE030751262.1:181201-197366 GCA_000404065.3 Pinus taeda | reverse complement strand
GTAGATTCATCAGGCCCAAAGTGATTCCATTGCACTTTAACCTACTTGATTTCCCGATTCTAGAGCATGAGCATATTTCTTTGCAAAATACACTAAGCTTCCGATTGGAATTATCCTTCCGGTTCCACTTGCAATACATACCAGTCAATCACACTATCAACATTTTCAACATACATTTTAAGCAATGACACATGGAAAACATCATGGACTTTCACCATCGGAGGAAGTGCAAGTAGATAGGCTATTGGTACAATCATCTCAAGAATCATGAAAGGCCCACAATATCGAGGTGCTAGCTTGGCACATGATCCAATCCTCAAGGAGCTCTTCTTGGGCTTGATGCACAAGTACACATGTTCCCAACTTGAAACTCCTTAAACATCATGTTCTAATCTACATAAATTTTATTTTTGTCATGTGTTGTCTTCATATTCTTCTTGATTACCTATGTTTCTTGTTCCATCTCTGCCAACATGTCCCACCCTATCAACACCCTATTAACTGGATCACTCTAACTAATGGGAGTATTACAATTCCGCCCATACAGTGCCTCGAATGGACTCATCCTCGGTGGATTTTGATCCCCATTGTTGTAGGAAAACTACACCATTGGAAGATACTCTTCCCACATCTGTTGTTGATGCATCACATACATCCTCAACAAGTCCTCCAATATCCTGTTGACCCTCTTCATATGTCCATCTGTCTATGGATGATAAGTTATATTGAAGGCAAACTCTATACCCAGACCTGCAAATAACTATTTCTAGAATCTAGAAGTGAATTTGCATCCTTTTCTGACACAATAATCCTTGGAACACCATTCAACTTCACTACATCTTTGATGAAGAGTTGTGCTACATCATTATCAAAGTAGGTAGACTTCATTGGAATTATGTGTGCTAACTTTGTCAACCTTTCAACCATAACCATAATAGAATCATGTTATCTAGATGTCGTCAAAAAACCTATAATGAAGTCCATGGAAATTTCCTCCCATTTCCAGTCTGGAATAGGAATTGGTTGTAGAAGTCCACCTGGGTGCTTACATTATGCTTTTACCTATTGACAATCTAATCATTTATCCATAAATTCTGCCACTTCCTTCTTTTGATTCAGCCAATAATAAAACTTCTTCGCAACATTTAATGTCTTTTGATATCCCAAGTGACCTGAATATGGCTTAGCATGAAATTCATTCAAGATAAGCTTCTTGATCTCACTATTGTCTGGCACATATATCTTGTCCATAAATATAACCAAGCCATTTGCAGTGAGATGATAGTCCACATCCTGATCACCTGTACACTATTGTAACCTGTGCATAACCTCCCTATACCTTTCATTCAGTTATCCTACCTGTAGGATATAATCCTGGAAATATATCCCATATGATCTCATAGCTACGATATGATTGACATGTATCCTCCTACTAAGAGCATCTACAACCTTGTTCTCTTTACCTTTAGTGTATTTGATCTCAAAGTCGAACTCACTGATCGTGGCCAACCATCTAACTTATTTGTCATTCAGATTTGGTTGGTCAAATAGATATCTCAATCCATTATGATCACTCATCAGTATGAACATCCTGCAAAGAAGACAGTGCCTCCACATCTTCAATGCATGGATGATCACTGCCAACTCAAGATCATGTGTCGAATAATTCTTCTCATGCTCGTTTAGTTTCCTTGATTCATAGCATACCATATGTCCTTCCTACATAACAAATTGACCAATTCCTCTCTTGCAAGCATATGTACATGTCACACACTCTTTTTCTGGATCTACAATCTTTAGAACTGGATCATTTGTCAACAACTACTTCAACTGCTCAAGATTGGTTGCACATTCCTCTATCCATTAAAATTTCTTACCTTTCCTTTACAACGATGTAATAGGATAAGAAATATGTGAGAAGTTTCTAATGAACCTCTTGTAATAACCTATTAACCCCATGAATGATCTTACCTCATCCACATTCCTAGGAGTTGCCCACTCCATGATAGCCCTTATCTTTTATGGATCTACTATTATGCCTTCCTTGGAAACCACGTGCCCTAAGTAATTTACCTTTGTCTGAAAGAAACTACATTAATCGAGCTTAGCATACAATTTATGCTCTCACAACAATCTCAATACTATTATTGTTTTCTTCCTCATTCTTAGAAAATACCAATATATCATCAAGGAATATGTTGTAGCAGCTACAAGCACCCTCCAAAATGTTTTCTTAGCCTATTTTGGAGCCTCCCTACCAACCTTCACAGCAGCTTGCCTTGCTTCTTCAAGTCCTCAAGCTTCAATGTCTTTCTTGCTCAAAGGCAGCCTGTCGATCATAGTTTGATCTATTCCTTTCATAGGCTTCTCATCTGGACTTGGTCTAGCTGTAGGCTGAGCAGCTTCCCAGTGAAATTTGTGCATTTCTGGAGGGCAACCAACAGTTCCCTCCAGGATTTGTGTATTTCCTTCTGAAAGTATGTTGTTGGGCTCCAAGATTGCGCAATCCTTTCTGCCCTCCCAGTAGGCATTGTGCAATTTTTCCCATCAACAAGTAGTTCTTGTCGGGCACAGAAATTATGCAATCCCCTTTGGGCAGTCAACTCATCTAATAGTCATAAATGCACATTTTTCTCCAACAGTCGAGAAGTAGCTTTCATGTATGATGCAGGAGCATCCAAGCACCCTTCATTAAAATTAGAATTCAAAACTGTGAAAGGGGAAAACATGGAAATCCATTGTAAATTGGGGCAAATTCTATTTAAACAGAGCTAAGTTGATGGAATTGATAGGTCTCTAGAAGAGTTGATTAAATGTAATTATCTGCCATGCATGTAAATAGAGAGATTTAGGTGATTTGTAGGAGGAAATCATGGATCTTAGATGAACCACGCTTTTGTAATTTCCTATATAAGAGAGTCTCTATTGTGTGAAATAGAGGGAATGAGAGAACCCTGACAAAAATCATGAGAACCTGGAGGAACTATCACAATCATCCGATCGGACAAACCCAGCAAATCCAACAGATCTAATAGTCATCGCATGGTAACAAGCGCTAAATTTTAATTCTAAAAATGGACGTGAGAATTTATAAAATTGAGTTAATAGCTTAGTTAATCGTGATCATCTACTTGGAGTCAGATCCGATGGTAATTGCATCGGAAAATGCACGGGACTTAATTCCAAAATCGGATGCGATAAGGTTTTATACAACGGGGTTAAAACCTCGTTGAGTTCTAGCCATCCAGACCATTTGTCGGTTGATTGATCGTACATGAACATGTGCGTGGGTTAACTGACCTAAGCAGACCTAATATGTTATGAACTAAAGTTTATTCCTTTTGGGTTCCAACCATAAACGTTAAACGAAGGACCGAAGGTGATTGGTCGGGTTTTTTTTAATTATGTTGATTTGAATGCTTCTGATATATATATGTGGGCCCATAACCCATAAGTCCACGCATACAAATTGTATAAGATGTAGCTTTCTTATATCAAAGCAGCTTAGCTACATCATTTTTGTATAAGAGAAGAAGAAGATTCTATATTCAGAAGCAGGTACAATTATGTTGAAGATTGGTGAGTTTATGATCTTATATTGTCGTACAAATAGCGGCAGAGAAAGTGAGAAGATTGCAGCAACCTAGAGCCATGAATTCTCAAATGGTTCCAAAGAAGAGAGAACCAGAGAGATGTTGAAAGACTAAGCTCAGAGGAGAGAAGCTTGGTGAAGTATCGTGTAGTAGGGAGGACATAGGTTTTGTTGCAGCACACAGAAAGATCATAAAGGCAATTCCACAGAGGATGTGGGTAGAATTGCTAAGGGATGGAGAAGCATATGACCAGGAGGTCATAATTTTTTGTGCCTTGGGAGTTTGACGTAGGAGCATCTGAGCACCCTTCATTAAAATCAGAATTCAGAATTGTGAAAGGGGAAAATGTGGACAACCATTGTAAACCGAGGCAATTTCTATTTAAACAAAGCTAAATTAATGGAATTGATAAGACTTTAAAAGACTTGACTAAATGTAATTATCTACCATGTATGCGAATAGAGAGATTTAGGTGATTTGTAGGAGGAAATCATGGATCTTAGATGATCCATGCTTTTGTAATTTCCTATATAAGAGAGTCTGTGTTGGGTGAAATAGAGGGAATGAGAGAACCCTGACAAAAATTATGAGAACTTGGAGGAACTATCATAGCCATCTGATCGGACAAACCCAACAGATCCAATAGATCTAACGATCATCACGTGGTAACAAGCGCTAAATTTTAATTCTAAAAACAAACATGAGAATTTATAAAACCGAGTTAATAGCTCAGTTAATTGTGATTGTCTGCTTGAAGGAGTCAAATCCAACGGTAATCGCATCGAAAAATGCATGGGACTTAAGTCTGAAATCAGACACGATAAGGTTTTATACAATGGGGTTAAAACCTCATTGAGTTCTAGCCACCCAGACCATTCATCAGTTGAATGATACGATGGTAATCACACACGAACATGTGTGTGGGTTAACGGACCTGAGCAGACCCGATATGTTATGAACTAAAGTTTATTTCCTTTTGGGTTCTGACCATAAACATTCAACGAAGGATCGATGGTGATTGTTTAGGTTTTGTTGAAGTCCGCTAATTTGAAGGCTTCCGATATATATACATGGGCCCAAAACCCACAAGTCCATGCACACAAATTATATAACATGCATCTTTGTTGTATCAAAGCAGCTTAGCTGCATCAATGTGTTGTTGAGTTGATTGGTTCCCTCTGGGACTGAGTAAAACAGACTTGCATGCATAGGCTGCTTCTCCCAAGGTAGCATGCAAAGGCATCCCTTGTTTAAGGGATCTATGTTTAGCATTTGGAGGTTACATGTAAGGAAAAAATCAGAAACCTCCCTCTAAGTGTCGCTTCCCCTAGATTTGTGGCATGTGCATCATAACCTCGATGTTATCAAAACTCATCAACTGGAGACTGAAGAGCTCATTCCTCACCTCATCCTTGTAGCTCTAACATCCCACATCACATCTAGGAGCAGTTGGCACATTCAACTTAGTTGTTTTGGGGTTAACCCACTTCCCATGCCTTATGTTTCATTTCTATTGCTTTTTGTGTTTTCGCTTGTGGGAGTGTTTTTTGCTTGATTTCTTCAAACATCTATTGTCATTTACACATATTCTAGATTTTCCTAGCTCTGTTTCAATTTTCATTTCCATCTCATTGTTTTTGTATGCATGAAACTATTTTGCACGGACATTCGCCCAACCAGCGAATGGCCTCACCCACATGCATGTTGATCTATTTTCTCAATCTTTCATTCATGTTTTACATGCACTGTTTATCACTTCTTCTATCACTTAGTATCGCCATGCATTTCATCGACTTAACTTGCTTTCAATTTCCTATCGGGGAGTCAGGCCAACCTTGGCCCGGCCTTTGCCTTCATTGAGGCTGCATTACACAATCTGGAGAAGGAAGGCTCACCTTTCTCTCAAGATTTGCACATTTTGGCCGAACACTGAACTTCTCGACTGAATTGCACATTTCTAGAGGTCAATGGTTGCTTGGCCCAAAACTTTGCACAAATATGTCCCTAGGCCAGTAGTCTCTCCCAGCTGGAATCACGTATTTTGCAACCCCAGTAGCCAACTACCCAACTGGATTGCTCATTTTTCAGTTCCAGCAGTCAGTTAGTCTCTCAACATCATGGATTGTGCCTTGTGCAGTCTTAGTAGTTGGTCTCCCAACCTCCCGATCGAAATTGCGCAACCTTCATGATCATTCACCCAGGTATGTTGCAAGTCAGTTCTCATGTTAATTTTGGTTTTCGACTGACAGATTGCTTGCTATGAGTTTTTTTGTGTCTGCAAGTATCATAGGTGTTCATCTGCCTCTCAGCAGTACACGTACAATGGTTTCCAAGAGAGTAGAGACGAAGACACCATTTAGATCACACATGGGGATGCAGTCAATCAAGTGTCCATGGGCTTACCTACTCACAAAGACATCAATTTATTCATGGAAAAGGACATCAAGAAGCATCATCTTAGTGAGCAGCATTGTGAACAACAGCTGAAGGCAGCATACCAAATGCAGCGAATGTAGAAGATGCAAGAGGAAGGTTGTTGACAACATAGAGTCGAAGCAAAATTGCAAGATCAAGAAAATCCACTGATAATGAAAGCAACTTTGGAGACTCAGACTATGAAGTGACGATGTGACATGAAGATTGCGCAACGGCAAAATATGGAACAAAGTAGGAGTTTCATGTGCCAAAGTAGCAACTCAAGAAGAACATGAAGCTACACAGACAAACCAATGAGTTGCAGCAGGAACATGAACAGCAATGGATACAACATGCATTCACAATGAAATCGTGCCAGTACGAGTTAAGGATCTATCCCAACAGTGGATGCAACATGCATTCACGGATGAAACTATGCCAATACAATTTAAGGATCTATCCCAACAATGGACACATAGCAAACATGGTGAGCAGTGTTGTTGATCACATGCAAAGGATCTAGCAGCATGCATGTCGTTGAGCACACACGTGCAATCCAACCCATTCAACACACTCACCAAGGCAAAGACAAGAAACAAGTCCAACCAGGGCTGAACATGCACTTCAACAAATTGATGTGCATGACCACCATCACACACTTGAAGATCATCATGAACACTGTGCATCAATGTGTTTCCAGTTCAACAATATCGAAGAATACCATGCACATGTTAGAAGAGGATTTGGATGAAGAGGCCTAACCAATGCACCAATTTTAACGGAGGCAAGAGTTTTCTTCAACAAGATGTCACCATGAGATGCATGCACACCATCATGGACGACCAAGCTTGGCATCAGCTCACCAACTTCATCATCACAAGCATGTCAAAGAGTTGGTTTCACCACAGTGGACCAAGTGCCAGTGATGCCTTGCAAGGCTTGCTCAATCCATGTTTTCTCACATGAGTACATGTGCATTATAACATTGAGTCATGTCAAGTGTAAGTCGAGTGTCAAACAATTGGATGTAACATTCATAGAGTAGGTGAAGAGTCATGACGGTATTTAAACTATCACAAAGGGGAATTTCAAGGATCACCCCACCCTTTGCTATAAATAGTCTCTCATAACTCATTATATAGGCTTTTGGTTAGCCAAGCTTCTACTAAGACTATCTTGAAGAAGACTTGGACAATATTGTAACGTGCATTACCTTCTCCACTGCACGGAGCTAGTACATCTCTTTGGAGGAGTAGGCAGATGTGGTTGTAATGTTCTACTGATAGGGCTAGTAGGTTTACATGGTGTATTGTATGATTGTGACTTACACTTCTTTATATAATAAAATCCAACACATTTTCATGCATATGTTGTTATTGTGGACTGCTCTGGTTTCCTTAATGATATATGTTTTTTAACTTATGTACTTGTGTATGAACTAATTCACGTGAAATTATATGAATCTTGTTGTTAATGTTGTCACTGTCCATGTTGACTGCTCTGCTAGACACCAAACATACCTTGCTCTGAACCTTGTTATATCAACGATCACATTCATCTCAGACTGATATGTGACTGTCGTTTGCATTATCTTACCTTATATGTTGGGATTGTTGCATGCATGTCGACTACTCTGTTCAAAGTTGTGCATGTCCTTTGTGTGGTGTGTTCCTAATAGAGTTGGAATTGATCCATTTTAACTTGGAATTCACCTTCACCTTCCTCCCCCTTTGAAGTGTTGGAACCTCTCATACTCATTCCTTGACTCACTACATTAGTCACACCCTTCCTACTGACAGAGTTATCTTACTTGCCTCTATGTGACATCACGGTCAAGGCATTACCTTATGACCCACTGTTGGGACTCCTACATCAAACAGTCTAAGATCCAATTAGGACTTCTTACCAAGGAGATTGCCTTGACATGTTGGCCAGTCCAGCACCGTCAACAGAATACAATAACAAACTTTTCCATATAAGGACACAATACATTATTCATGAATCACATAAAATTAGTTGGAGCATTAGTCAAACTTAAAGGAGATACAACAAACTCATAATGCCCATACCTGGTCCAGAAGGCAACCTTTTAGATGTCCTCTTCCTTAATGTGTACGTGATGGTATCCTTATCTCATTCAATCTTCGAGTGGACATTGTTTCTCCCTTCAACTAGTCAAACAAATCATCAATCCTCAGCAACGAATACCTATTCTTGATGGTCACCTTGTTCAAATTCTTGTAATCAATGCATAACCTAAGAGTACCATCCTTCTTCTTTAAAAACAACATTGGTGCACCCCAAGGTGACACACTTGGCCTAATCTATCCCTTGTGAAGAATTTTCTTCAACTGTAGCTTAAATTCCACTAACTCGATTGTGCTCATCTTGTATGGAGCCTTGAATGTTGGTGCTACCCCTAGTACCAACTCAATAGAAATTCCATTTCCCTATGAGGCGAAAACATTGAAATCTCTGTAGGAAACACATCTTGAAACTATTATAAAACTGTATATCTCCTCAAGACATTCACATCCTTAACTTTCTTACCTTTGTTACGAAAAATATGTACTGCAAATAACACACACCCTTTTCTATGACTATGTTTGTCCTACATAATTGTCACCATTCTAATTGATGTTGCCTTCTTCTTACCATTTAAGATTATTTGTTCCCCATTTTCATCCAAACACTTAATAACTTTGTCATAAAAATCCACCTTAGTCTTGTGAAGATACAACCAATCCATACCCGAAAACATACTAGATGATCATAATGACAAAACATTCAAATATGCTAATTTAGGCATACCATTCAACTGAAATGCACAATCTCTTACCCAATGATGAACTCCCTTATTTATACCTGTAGCCAACTGCACTAACCAAGACTTTGCATGCACTTCTTTATTCAAGCCACACTTATCCACCATGTCAGGATTAACATAACTATAATCAGATCTAGGGTCTAGGGTCAAACAAAATATAAATAACTTCATCACAAATCTTACCATACATCTCGATAATAGACACCTAGTGATCCATCTTCCTGTTATCAAGTGCTGCATAAATATGAGGAATACTCTATCCAACATCTCCCCACTGTCTATGCCTCCTGAGCACTGTAGATTTGTGGTCTACCACCCTAATGTTGTGGACAAACTCTCTTATGATGCTCTCCTCTACAATTCCAACACTACAAGGGCTTCCACCCATCACCCTTATTCTTCTCCTCAAACCGAAATCCCTATCCTCTATCAAATGCATTGAACTTGTTAGGTGATTTTGCATTCTCTTTATTACCTATGTCCTAAGGTCTTGTTCATTTCTTATCCCATTTTCCTTTATTCTTCTCATTACCTTTCCAATCCTACTTACAGATCTATGCTTTGATTTCTCATAATAATGCTTTAGCTTCATGATGGCTTCCTCTAATGATATAGGCTCATCAAACTCAATCCTATCCTTGAATTCTACTGACAACCCAATAATGAATATCTGAATCTTTGCCTTCTCCTCCTTGAGGTAAGACACATATCTCAACAACTCCAAAAATATGCTAGAGTACTCGTCATCGATCATAGATCCCATCTTCAACTAATAGAATTATTTTGCTCTGTCATCATAGTATCTTTCCAATAAATACTTCTTCCTTAAAATTCTCTCGAACTCACTATAAGTCAAGTTCTCTTCATGAATACCTATGAAACTATTTACATCTTCCCACCAAATTTATGCTTTACCTTTAAGATTGAACGTAGTTATTCTGGCCTTCATGTTAGTTGAGTAATCATACAATCTGAAGAACTTATTCATCCCGAGAAACCGCACTTCTACATCCTGTGACTTATCCATTTCTCCATCAAATGCATGTGTCTTTTATTTCTTGAACTCATTCGGCCAATATACCCTATCAGTGTGACTGTAAGGATGATAATGATTATGACCATGATACTTATCTAAACCAAAACTAGAGTAAATCCCACATCGACTACCTCATCTATCAGGTGTATCCAGGAATCTACCATGTCTGACCATGTCATCTCTATCCAACATGTGCCCACCATGTGACCTACTACCATATGCTCCATTGGTTCTATCATCTTGCCCATGACTTATTCTAAGCGATCCTTATATCTACAAGTCTAAAAATCTATGAAGAATCATTGCATTGACCTCTACTTGTTTCTCTTGTGCCCTAACAAGTCTCTCTTATGATTGAATGATTCGTCATTATCTTCTTTGCAACTTCTTATTTATGCCTTCAAACTTCTCATAGTTTCTACTATGTGAGGGGAGTACTCATCACCATGTTGTTCATCTGATTTATAAGGAGAATCTTGTGAACTATATTCTACCATCTTGTTAGTCATATTTTTTCTTCTCTTTCTCCAAGGAATATCATGTTAGATAAACCAAATCATAAACAAACCAACATACCTTAGTGTAGTAATTCCCATTGTAGATCAACATATTATGCAATATACTAAAGCAAAATACAAGATCTACTTCTACAACAAACTTTGCGGAAGCTTAATAGAATATGAGCAAGATCAAATAGAACACATAGAACTGAGAAGGAGAAATCAATCACACATGAACAAAAAAGAATAACCTGAGGAAAGCCTCAACCTAAAACCCCAATCTCTATATTTTCATACAAGTGGAAATATGTTTAAGTTACAAAAAGAATCAGCTCTCAAGTTATCATACTCTCTCTGCAATCAAAAAATGCAGCTCACTGTCTAAGTAGACAAGAGATATGTCTTTTCTCAGCCCTCCAAGCCTCCTATTTCCTTCCGTAGTTTTTCTTGGGGTCCAATGATGCCACCTGTATGATTGGCCTCATCACACACTCACTAAAGTGAAGAAGTAACTGTGCAATCTCCAAGGAATGAATTCCTTTTGCATGCAAGAGATATTCACAATCGAATATTCCTGCAACTGATATTACATTGTCCCTCTGTCTCATCTCAACTTGGTCTTTGTCTGAACTGAAATGCATGAGTTATTTATGAGAGAATATTCAGTTATCTGAAGTGCAGTAGTTACATGCATGCATGCATTAACTAACTGAACTCACAATTAATTCAACAAATTGTTTGAACTAATCTAACTGGACTTGACTCAATTAACTGAGCCAACTAATTACAACTCATCCTTATCTCTTTAACTGATGGATAAATTCCTCAATCAATGGAGAAATTGTTGCATATCCCCACATAGACTTCATGTTTTATTTTCTACAACTAATTAACTCAAGATGAATTAATTAATTATTTTACAAACAGCTGCTAAGATCACATTCAAATTTTTACTTCTCTATTTTAGTTCAGGGACTAACTAAAATAAGAAGGTATCCTGAAATGCTATTTATAGCAATACTAAATTTAGCACTCCTATATTTAGAATTTCTTGTTGCTTTTTCAACACTCCCTCTCAACAAGAAAGGGATTATTAGTAACCCCAATCCTGTCTTCGTGGAACTCGAACTTGCATTTTGACGATGCCTTCATCAAAATATCTGCATCATGTTCCTCGGTCGAAACATACAACAACAACATGATTCTCTTGACCACATAGTGTCAAAGATGGTGATACCGGATATCAATGTGCTTGGACCTGTCATGAAAAACTGGATTCTCATAGAGTTTGATACAACTATGATTATCATAGTAGATCACGGTTGGATCAATCCTTTGACCAAACAATCCGATTAGAATCTTCCGCATCCAAATAGCCTCACATGCAGCCTGACTAGCAGCCATGTATTTAGCCTCTACTAAGCTAAGTGCAATTGATCTCTATTTCCTTCTGTACCAAGAAACTACAGTTGAACCAAGGTTGAATATTTCTCCAGAAGTGCTCTTCCTGTCTGATGGACTCCTTGCCCAATCCGCATCTATGAAGCTCTGAAGCTTCACTCCCTCTGTCCGTATGTACCACAATCTGAATTGAGATTTGCCTCTGAGGTATCTCAACAAATGCTTTGCTACCTTCCAAAACAGCTTGGTAGGTTGAACCATAGCTTGACTCATCTGGTTCACCACAAAGAATAATTCGGGTCGTTTGTTCATCAAATATATAAGTGAACCCATCAGCTACTGAGAAACAGTAGAAGCTACTACCTCACCTGAAGTAGCATCCTCCTTCCTCTAGTTCCCAGTCAGAGGAGTCTGCATGGGTTTGCACTTGTCCAAGTGAAAGCACTTGAGTATCTCATTAGCATACTAGCCTTGAGACACAAATACTTCACCATATTTCTGCCACACCTCCATGCCTAGAAAGTAGTGCATAAGACCCATGTCTTTCATTTCGAACTCTCTTGCAAGGTCCTCCTTGCAAGACTGAATTAGCTAATCATCATCTGTCAAAATCAACATAAAAAACAATGATCAATGGCATACCTTCTACCATGATGTGGTAAATATTCGCATCTGCTTTACTCTTGGTGAAGCCCAACCCAGTGAAATAGTTGTCAATCTTGGTGTACCAAGCACGGGATGCTTGCTTCAGCCCATACAAAGCCCTCTTGAGTCGACACACATGTAACTTATGATCAAAGGTCTCAAAACCCTTTGGCTACTCAATGTACACCTCCTCCTCAATCTTCCCATTGAGGAATGTTGTCTTCACATCCATCTAATGGATCTTCCAATCCATCTGATCTAATAGTGCCAACATAGATCTGATAGATGAGTACCTTGCAACGGGAGAAAAGGTCTCATTGTAGTTGATCCCCTTGACCTGTGAGAAACCTCAGGCAACAATCCTTGCCTTATGTTTCTCAACACTACCATCAGCTGCCTACTTTACCTTGTAAAGCCATTTGGAACTCACCACTGACTTGCCCTAAGGTTTTGGGACAACATCCCTGTTAGGTCCCTACAATACTAGTGATTACCCGATTACTATTGTAGTTGTATCCCTTATTAATATTTTTGTGCCCCTATTGTCCCCATATTGTTATTATTGTGCCCCATAGAATCCCTCTATTGTTATTTTTGTGCATTTATATTATTATTGTTAGGTTGGCTGGGTTATAATGTGACTCCTTAGACTCCTATATATAGAAAGGAGGTTTTGTCATTTGAATCATCAAGGAATCATTCATTTTTGTAATGTAAAGGAGGTTTCCCTCTCAAAGAGTCTGAATTTTAAGGCGTGGATCTATCTCTTTTATATTTTTGTGAGCTGGTTTCATAACATTTGGTATCAGAGCTTTGGATTCTAGGGTTTCGCTGCTCCAAATAGGTCATCATGGAATTTTCACTATAATTTTTTTTTGCGATGTTTCAAAAGCAAAAGAAAAAACCCATTTGAAAAGAAATTGCGCTGAACCGCGGTTCTGAATTTCAGAGCATTTTGTACTATATTTATGGAGATATGCTCTGAGGAAGTTGGTCTTTTTGCGGACTCCTAAATTACATTCCAAGCAGGTGACTTGGGGAAAATCGTCATAAATTTCTCTCTAAGCATCAGATTGAAATTTCATAAGAAGGTACAAAAATATAATGGATTGCAATTTCTTATATATATTTTTTAGAGCCAAAGGTAGAAACAGGGACACATGGCATGTCGTACAAGTTCGCTCTACTGAACTAGTCTATAATCAGGTTACTATGGGAGATTTGGTATAACTCTTCCTTGGAGAATCCAATTTGGATCAGACTTGTGGCATTGGAAAGAGGACATAGAGGGCTACTACAGATCATAATTTCAGAATTGGATGATTTGGAATTACATAGATACACTAGAGGCAATATCAAGCTCCTACAAAGTGAAAAAAAGTTGTGTAGATTTTTTAAAATTTTTGCTTAAGCTTGGTTTGAAAAATTATTTTGAAGGAATTCGAAGGGCATAGTAGAGAATTAGTATCGGTAATTGATGCCCTAAGGAAAGAAAATGCAAACACCTAGTAAGAAACCTGAAAGCTTTAGCATGACTCATGAAGAAGAGGAAGAAATACTACATGATATATCAAAATTACAAGACCAAGTGCAAAAAATGTCACTCTCACAAAAGCTAACAGAAGCTAAGATAAATGGTGTGGAATCTAAGATAAAGGGTGTGGAAGCTAAGATGAATGGCGTGGAAGCTAAGACGGATGATTTAAAGATAGATTTGAAGAAAGACTTGAAGACAGACATGGCAGATTTAAAGACAAATTTGACAAATTTTCTACAAGAAATACTTACTAATGGTGAAAGGGTAGTAAAGGAAACTCATGATGCGAACAAAAGAAATGTTAATCATGATTTCATAGACTCTAATGTTGGATCGAAGACCCACATATTCCAAAAATCGATATGACGAAGTTTGATGGCAAGGATCCCGCAACATGGATATTATAGATGGAGCAATTTTTCGATCTCAATAATGTGCAAAACACACAAAAAGTACGTATTGCAACTTTATATTAGGAACCGAATCAATTTGTATGGTATCAATGGCTTTGCTCTCGTAAACAAATTATCACTTGGGCAATTTTTAAGGAAGAATTAACAGCACATTATGAGGATACAAAAAGCAACATTTTTTTTAGGCAATTGATAAGTCTTAAACAAAAGGGTTCAATAATGGAGCACATTGAGGAGTTCCAAAAATTGAACATAAAGGTAAAAAATATTCCAGTGGAGCATAGGATTGATGTGTTCATAGGGACTTTAAAGGATAATATCCAATATGATATTCACCTTTGGGAACCTGATTCATTAGAGAAGGCATTCAGGTTAGCAAGAAAAATGAAAAGCAAAATTATAGCAACCAAGAAGCATACCACTCACAACTATAAAGATAGAAGTGTTATTGCCCCTAGTCTTCCACAACCTATAAGGTTGACACCACAACAATTGGAAGAAAAAAGAGCAAAAGGGCTTTGTTACAGTTGTGATAGCAAATACACTAAAGGTCATAAGTGGGCTCAGAAGAAATTATTCTACATAGATTGTGAAGAGGAAGAAGAAAAGGAGCAAGAAAGGTCAAAAAAAGAGGATATACTCCAGGAACAAAGCCTAAATAAAGAAGAAATGAATCCGACCATATCTTGCAATGCATTGGATGGAATTACCGCTCTTCAAACCATCAAGATAAAAGGACAAATCAAGAAGAAAAAGGTAATAGTGTTGATTGATTCAGGAAGTACCCACAATTTTATTCATGTAAGGTAGCAAAATAATTGAATTGCTTCCTATATCCAGCACCAGAGTGTCAAGTGATGGTTGCAAATGGAGGAACAATAAATTGCTCTGGAAAGTGCCATAATATCAAGCTATCCATGGGAGAATATGTATTGACTAGGCCAATGCTTTCCATTCCAATGGGAGGTGTTGATGTTGTACTAGGAGTCCAATGGCTACAATCCTTGGGTACAATAGCTTTTAATTTTCAAGAACTTTTCATGAAATTTTTTGTGGAAGGAAAGGAAGTTGTATTAGGGGGTATTGTAGGGCAACCGGGAAAGATAATCAGCTCTAATGGTATGACAAAGCTTCTAAAAACGGAACAAAGAGGTGCACAATTATGTTCGCTAGATGTTTCCACATTGGAATCATCTATTTCTCCAGATCTCCAAATAGTCTTGGACAATCATTCCAAGGTATTGAGACTCCCAAAGGTCTCCAACCTATTCGTGATCATGATCAAGATATTGATCTTATTCTAGGAAGTGTTCCTCCAAACGTCAGGCTGTAGAGATATCCCTATGCCCAAAAGAGAGAAATTGAACGTATGGTTACAAAAATGCAAGAGGCTGGTATAATTCAACCCATTCAAAGTTCTCTCTCTACTCCAGTAGTATTGGTGCATAATAAAGATGGATCATGGCGCATGTGTTTGGATTATAGGGAGCTCAACAAGCTCACTATTAAAGATAAGTTTCCCATTCCTATCATTGATGAATTATTGGATGAATAGCATGGATAAATTTACTTCACCAAGTTGGATCTTTGTTCAGGATATCATCAAATTAGAATGAAGACTAAATAAATTCTGAAAACAGCATTTAGAACTCATGAGGTTCATTATGAATTTTTGGTCATGCCTTTTGGCCTTACCAATGCACCTTCTACATTTCAAGGTTTGTTGAATTCCATTTTCAAACCCTTCCTTGGAAAATTTGTGTTAGTATTTTTTGATGATATACTAATCTACAAGCCT
>APFE030751262.1:152300-179983 GCA_000404065.3 Pinus taeda | reverse complement strand
TGGTCTTGTACTGGTGCAGTCCTTTACCAGTACGCAGGCTGCAACCTGCAGAGAGCTACAACTCTCTCTCGTTTTCCAGTCTCTCCTGGAAGGGAGAAACAACCCCCTACTTCTTATAAATTTTCAAACTGGATCCATATACATCAAATGATCATCAAGTACATGTAAATTACATAGTCAGCTACAGTAACCTGATCAACAATAACAGAACTGAACCCAGAACACCTTATCAACAGAAAAATTCAGTCAACAGAAGATCTTAAGACAGATACGCAGTTTTCCTTTCGCTGGCCTGCGTCGCTACGCACTTCACCCTCTGTTTCTCTGCGTATAACCGCAGAGTTCCTTCTGCTGCACTGCGTGACCACGCACTGCTTCTTCTACTGCGCTGCGTACAGTACGCACCCAAATACACTATCGCGCCGTGTACTTCACTGAAGCCACGCACCCAAAGACACTATCACGCCGCGTACTTTTTCTGTGCGTATGCACTTGAACCTCCGTCGCTCTGCGTACCCACGCACTGCGCCTTTGTCGCCTCTGCGTACCCACACACTGCGCCTTTGTCACCCCTACATACCCACGCACTTATCCTTCTTCTGCTCTGCGTGCCCACGCACTCACACCGTTAATCACCTGCGTACCTCTGATTAGGGCTGAAATACAGTCAGATGCTCAGATCTGATCTTGCGCTTGAGAGATCACCCTTCACAGATTCGCTTTCAAATTCTCTTTTATAGATCAAGATTTTAAACCGAGAACCCAAAATTTCAGATCTTAAGATATTCAATTTTCAAAAGATACTCAAGCCAAATGATCTCCTTTGCTTTATATAGGCAAGCTCTTCCTCAAATCATGGACCAATACCATGGGCCAAAACCATAATAACACAATACTGTCGGCTAAATACCAAGGGTTAAACATAAGAAACCCCATGTGTGCTTTTCTCTGTCTTGAAATGAGTGCACTGGGGGTACGCACCTCCTGAACGGCTGACTTGCGTGTCTGGCCGCGGTCCCTGCACGGCGTACCTGTAGGTACGCATCTTCTGAACTGTTCTCCTGCGTACTTCTTAATTTTCATCATATTGAGAGCCTTGCCATGGGTGTTGCCATCAAGTATAACATCTGTAACATATAACCTCACCAGAAACATAATGCCAACAATGTTGTTGAGAATATTGTGAGGACTTCGGTTTTGAAAGTAAACAATTGTCACACATGCTTCTCCTTTAAGGAATTGAGGGAGATCTTGATCATGAAGCATGGCTCTTACACATTCTTCAATTGTTCTATTTTTCCTTTTAACCATGCCATTATGTTCAAGATTATAAGGAACAATTCGTTCCCTCTTAATCCCTTCTTCCTTGCAAAATTCTATCAGTTATTTGGTGGTATATTCTCCACCATTATCAGTTCTTAGAATCTTGATCTTTCTTTCAGTCAAATTATCCACTTCATTATTAAATTCTTGAAACTTCTCGAATACCTCATCTTTTTTCTTGAGAAGGTATAAGCAAGTCTTCCTTTAGAAATCATCAATGAAGGTCACATAATATTGACGCCCACCAAGAGACTTTACTATCATAGAACCACATATATCAAAGTGTAAGAGATCTAAAACTTCCTTAGATATAGTATCACTTCTTGCAAATGGCTTCTTCACATTATTTCCTAGAGAACAACCCTTACATGTCCCTTCATATTCTTCCTTCAATTCGAGGATGCCATTGACCATTTGATTTAGAGATGGATTTTTTTTTATAAATAAGGTGTCCATACCTTTTATGCTATAGCTCAGAAGGGTTCACATCTAAGTGAACTAGGGCTTGAGATAGAGGTGTAAAGAGTCTATATAATTTCCCCTCATGAATTTGAATTACCCTAGCATTATCAATACTAGAGTCCTTGCCCCAAACCAAACTTTTCCATCAACAAAAGTAATTCTATCACCCTTATCCTCTAGACAAGAAATGGAAAGTAAGTTTTTCTTCAAAACCGAAACATATAGAATGTTGTTGAGGTGAATGCTTCCACCAGATTCAAGTTCCAACAAAGTAGATCCAATCCCTTTAACTGGATAACTCTTCTTGTCTCCAAGTTCAATTGAAGAGAGGAGGTTCCTTTTGAAAAAGTTCGGAGTTGACTTCATTCTCTTGTCATATGTCTAGATGCACCATTGTTAATAACCCGTACACTCTCTTCCTTAAAGGTCCCACGCAAAGCTTAAAATAAAATTCCATCCATCATTTCTTTGCTAGCTTGGAGATGATATTTAAGATTTAATCCTTGATGGAGATAGTGAGATCCCCAAGAAATATAAAACCCTTCTTCATGATCCTTGTCATAGTTCCAACTAGGATGTGATATTCAGTCTCCTTCTTGCACCTTAGCTATGATTCCATGTTGGAAAATCAAGGGTTTTGCAGATTATTGTTGAATTTCGTTGATAATTATTTGTGATCTTAGTTGGCCTTTTACTACTTATTATTCTTTGTTCATCAAGAAATTACCAAAACAATGAAGATCACAACAAGACAAAGTACACAAGATATAGGCTCCAAGAGAGGTAAAAACCCCTCCAAGGGGAAAACTCAGAAAAAGTGCTTCTCTTCTTATAGAATCTTCTTACAAGGAGACTTCCAAGACCCAAATAACAAAGCCCAAAATCCTCCCAAGCACCAAGTCAACCCCCCAAGCAGTATCTCTCCAAGGAAACTTCAAGGTTTCGGCCTTCTGCAGCTTCACTCTAGAATTTTGGCCCTGCAAATTCTCCTCAGAATTTTGGCCTTGCAACTTTGACCACTTGCAACTCGCAACTACACATTGTTAGGTCCCTATAATACTAGTGATGCCCCCATTACTATTGTAGTTGTATCCCTTATTAATATTGTTGTGCCCCTATTGTCCCCATATTGTTATTACTGTGCCCCATAGAATCCCTCTATTGTTATATTTGTGCCTTTATATTATTATTGTTAGGTCGGCTGGGTTATATTGTGACTCCTAGACTCCTATATATAGAAAGGAGGTTTTTTCATTTGAATTATCAAGGAATCATTCATTTGTGTAATGTAAAGGAGGTTACTCCCTCGAAGAGGCTGAATTCTAGGGTGTGGATCTATCTTTTCTATTTTTTTGTGAGTTGGTTTCATAACAATCCCACACACTGTTCCAAATGATAGAGTCATACTCCTCTACCATTGCATCAACCCAAACTAGTTGTTGCACTGCCTCCTCGAATGAAGAAGGTTCGGTATCTACACACTCCCCAACCAGGGCCATGTACCCAGTGTACTGCTCGGGTGACCTCCTTTGTCTGCACTAAGAATATGGTTGTCCCACATTCTCCCGCACATCCAACATCAACCTGTCATCTTCCCTTGAGTGTTTCTGCCCATCTTTGGAAGTCTCAGCATGAGTGGATGTCTCCACTCCTAGATCCTCTGCATGTGGCTGCTCCTCATCAATATGAGGCTCCTCCTCCTTAGGAACTAAAAGTTCCTCCTCTTCATGCAACATGAGCTCCCTCTCAAGTGATAATCACATGGCTTTCTTCTCATCGAACTTCAGATCCCTACATACCACTGTCCTCTGACTGGTAGGCAGGTACACTCAATAGTTGTGGGTTGTATTCGTGTACCCCACCAGTATTCCCAACTCGGTTGCTGGATCTGGCTTCTTCGGGGCATCTTTGGTCACATGACAATAAACTGATGATCCAAAAATTCAGAAGTGACTCACATCTAGTGTCTCCCATAAAAGGCCTCCATAGGTGTCTTCATTCCCAGTATACGGTACAGGCTCCTATTCTACAAGTATATTTTTGTATTGCATGCCTCGGCCCACAAATGCAGTGGTAGGCTTTGGTCATGCAATATCACTCGAGCTTCTCCCACAATAAATATGTTCTTCCTTTTAGCCACCCCATTTTTCTATGGGTTATGGGGTTCCGTCAACTCTCGTTTAATTCATTTTGCAGCACAGAAGTCTTTAAACTATTAGGAGACATACTCTCCACCATTGTCGCTATGCAAGGCTTTTATTTTCTTTCTAGATTCTTTCTCTTCCAAGGCTTTAAACTCACAAAACCTCAAGAAGGTCTGATCCTTCTTTTGCATAAAGTATATCCAGCATCTACAAGAAAAATCATCAATAAAAATAACATAGTACCTTTGTTTAGCGTTGGAGGCTGTAGAGAATGGCTGACAAACATTGAGTGAACTCGCTCCAGGATTGCTCCAGCTCTACTGTCTCGATCAGGGAAGGAAGATTTCACATACCCAAGGTAAAACCTTTACATGTATTCGTTTGCTCCAGTTTTCCCTTGCGTAGTGTTGAGCCTCAAAATTACTCTTTCCCTAGCAACTCTTCTCATTCCTTTTTTTTGTTTTTCCATAAGAAAGATGCATTCTCATCACCAATAACTAGTAGATACTGTCTTGAGGAGGACATTTATTGTTTTACATGTTATGCTTTTATGTTTTTCTGTTTGAATAAATTTTTGTATATTAGCTACGAAACGCATCCTATTCTGCAGCTAATCAGTTGTTCCGCAACTACCTTCATGCTCTAACAGGTTCCAGGTGTCAAAAGGAGAAACTAGCCACATGGGTAGCTTGGAAATCATCATGACATGGACCCTATCCTATTCATTCAACCTAGGTCAACAAAGAAGATGGCATAAGACTACGTTCAATGGATAAGTGAAACACAAAGAGACCAAAGGTAACAAGACTCTGTTTCATGGTTAATTAATGTGTTTCACGGTGATGGTAAGGGTTATCTAGAGCGACTACCTATACCTATAGACTCCAACATCCATCTGTACAAATAAATCCAACAGCCACTATGTGTTGGCTTTATGTCTCCAGCAGCTGAGGGAGAAATTTTGCATATCTGTCTTCTACGTGTTTAGATGTAGCATGCTTTTCTCCACAAACAATTATATGATGTTTCTTATAAATACCTGTGTCAAGGACCGAAGAAGTTACTAGTAATAATAATAGTTTTTATGTGAAATCAAACTTCCAGACTCTGTAATTTTTGGACGTTTCACGTCCCTATTTTAATATGAGAAGACCATATGTTTTTATGAACATTTGAAGGAGTTTTCTTGGAGTTGATTGAGCAAGTGTAGCCTAATTAGTGGCAGAGGGCCCCTACACTGAAGAGGTTTTATTTTATTTATTTGTCTTCCTCTTGTTAACTGTAAATTCATCATTTTCTTTCTAAACAGTGTTTATAATCATTTTTCTTACTAACAGTGTTTATAATTTAGAAGCAATTTCTATTAGCTTGATTTCTTTTTAGTTCTTATCAGTAGTTTAGAAGATAGAACTCAATAGTGTAATCTTTTGTCTTCAATCAAAAACTAACCTTGTTTCAGGATGAGAGTAGGATTGAAGAAATTATAAAGATACATTGTTGAATAGTTTACTTCATTTACTATTTTACTGGTTTAAATTCTCAATTAAACTGATCAGTGTCATTTACTGTCTTTTCCATTTCATTATTAGTTTGCTGACTCATGGTGTTAATGAATGTTTATGTAAAACCCTTCAAGTTGATAATTCATCCTTAACTAAGTGCTTGAACATTTCATCTATCCAATGAGTTATTTCTGCATCTCCCTATTTTATTTCTCTTAGATTGCTGAAGTACATAATTACTCATATGTCATCCCAAGGAGACTTTCCTCCCAAAATTGAGAGGCAGAGTAACCAAGTATTTCATTTACTTTAATTTTTGTAATTAGTTAGACATCAATTGCAATTTTCACTTTCAATTTTAATTCATGATTTGGAAAAAATGGTAAAATAAGAATAGAAACTTTGTTTTCATTTCTTTCTTAGCTTTGCTTCCAAATCTTTCTTGGCTCTGTTTTCATTTCTTTCTTAGCTCTTTTTTCATTTTTAGATTTTGAGTAGTCTTTACAAAAATTGGATTTAGTTCTGATAATTACATTGTAAATCATTAGGAATTAAAATACCAAAAACCCCCCAAAACAACATAAAACACAAAAACAATGAAGTAAGAAGGGTTACCTAGCACAAACAGTGCACTACACTTCATCAGTTTATGATACCCGGATTGATAATTTATGTAGAAAAATTTAGGACACTAAATTGACCAAACATTTTGGAACCGTGGCCGGGGAAGTGTAATTAAGTAGCCTTATCTCTTACATTCAAAAAAAATGATATGCATAAGGAAAGAGACTCTAGGTAGATTTATAGCTAGGGGCAGTAGTTCAATTCCTACAACACACCTACTCCACCAAGAACAAGGAAATATACACCTCCATCACAAACTCATACTCCCAGCCATAGAACACCTGAAATTCTGAAGGCAAAAATTCAATAAAAATAATATCCTACTTCATCTACCAAGTCAGTCCTAGAGGAGAAAAATCTTGAATCTCCAATAGCAGGAATAGCCTTTTTCACCTCCACAGCAGAGCACATTTTAGTTGAAGAATTAGGAATACCTAGTGAGGAAGAAGAAGTAGAACCTCTATCCCATATCCCATTAATAGAAGAACTAGAGGAGGAGAAAGTAACTTGCAGGTTGAACCTTATACTGACTCTGAGGAAACCATAATGGTAGAAGAAGGAGAAGATGAGGAATTCAGTCTGTTTGGAGGGGGTGGAGGAAGAGGTAGAGGAAAGAATGGTGGAGGTAGATGAAATAATGGAGGAGGCAGAGGAAATAGGGAAATAGATAATTCTTTTGGATTCCCTATAGTGGATGAGGAAACAAATGCCACAATGAAAAATATCTCACCTTCTGTCCTCCCAAACTTCTATGGGTTAAAAAGTGAGGATCCTAAAACATTCCTATTTGAGTTTGAAGTTTTGTGTAGAACGTATGACTATCTAGAAGACTCTCAAAAACTTAAGTTGTTCCCTTCAACCTTGAAAGGAGTTGCCTTGAAGTGGTTCATAGGGTTAGTCACTCAGTCCATTAGAACATGGAATAACATGAAAAAAAATTGGATAGGTACTTGGATTATTGCATGCCTACAAATCACAAAGATGATTGTTCAAAATGATGCAAAGAGAGGATGAAAACTTAGAGGATTTGATTGAGAGATTCAACTATAATTTCAAAAGAGAAAAAATGATCAATTTAAATAAAGATACCTTGAAAGCTCTTTTATTAAAATCCATTAGAGATGAATGGATAGATATCCTTAACATGATGGGGAAGGGAGACATCCCTCAACTTCCATTAAATGATATAGGGGAATTATGTGTTCATCTGTCAAGAGGGAAATCCAAAACTGGGAAAGGTCCAAGAGATCCTTCTCTTGTTAGAGTAAACAAATATGCAACTAGATCTGTAGGTAGGTTAGAAATTGGTAATATGCTTGATGAATTTAAAACTAACATCTTAGGGAGTCTCAGTGAGAAATTATGCACCCTTAAGTTGAAAAACAAGCAGAAAAATGAGGCTGATGCTTTAGCCATTTTTTGTCCAAAATGCAAAAAATAACATGCTCTAAGAGAATGTCCTTTAGATGCAAAATTTGTAGAAACTTGTATGATTTGCTCAGAAAGCCATGACACCAAGGGTTGTCCTTCAATTTCAGGTCTTTAGGCTGTCTTTCAATAAGAAATAGTCCCAAGTTCTACAGAACCTCTTTGTTTTGTTGCTAGAAGACCTTGGCAGGGGCCACAAAATCAAGGATTTAACAATCAAATGTTTCTTCAGCCCACAACAAATTAAAATTATTGGCAGTAACCTTGACCTCAACCTCAACCTTAATCTCAATCTCAACCGTGGGCTCAAGGAGTACAAAATCCTTATGGGAGATTTTCTCAATATGATCAATATCCTCCATCATATCAAAATTATCCTCCCCCACACATTCAACAACAAAATCAGCAACCACAACTTCAAAATCAAAACCCTCAACTTTCATTACCATTTCCACAACAAAACCAAACTCCTCAACTCTTACTGCCATTTCAACAGAAACCAAATCAGCTACCTGCCCAACCATTAGGAAAGCCCAACAATAAAAACCCTCAGAATGCTTACACGGTATAAGGACAACAATTTCTAACTTACATGATTACTCCTCTAGATCTTAATGATGTTCAACTAAGATCTGGTAGGATATTAGAAAAGGAAATCCCTCCTATAGTTATTTAGGAACAAGATAGTTCTGAGGAATATTCTAAGGTCAATAAAAGTTTTGAGGGAGCATCTCTCCAAAACCAAAACATTGAAAAAGAAAAACAAAAAGAATCAATGAACACAACTCCTATCATTGAGCAACCAGCATGTACTTCTACACCTCCTTTTCCTAAAAGATTACAAATTGATAGAGGAGTAGAAAAGCAGATTATGTTGCCAAATTATGATTTTCTAGATGAATTGAAGAATGTCTGTATCAAAATCCCTTTGCTACAAGCCATTAAAGAAATTCCAATTCTAACCAAAACAATAAAGGAGTTGAGCATAGGGAAACCAGGAAGAAAAACAAAGGAAATAAAAAGAATTCACCTAGTAGGAAAAATAGCAGACATAATAGTGGGAAAAATTACCATACAAAAATATGTGGATCCAGTAAGTCCAATTGTGAAAACGCATATCAATGGAGTTGAAATTCCAAATACATTGATTGGTTTAGGGGCAGCAATAAACATCATGAGAAAACAAACTATGGAGTAGCTCAAGCTTCCTAATCTTCCTTACACGCCTACCTTACTGCAACTAGAAGATAGATCAGTAATCAAACCAGATGGAGTGTTAGAAGATATTTCATTATCCTTAGATTCTTGGGAATATCCTATTGATTTCATGATCTTAACTCCCAAAAACAATCTAGGAGGACATCCACTCATATTAGGAAGACCATGGTTGGCCACAGATGATGCTTTTATTAGCTGTAGATCTGGTGACATGTATATTTCTTATGGAAATTCAACAAAAGAATTTACTCTATATCCTCCAGCAAAAGCAATCATAGAAATAGATGACAAAGAATGGATTAATGATGAAGATGATATTCAGCCTCTCTTACTATTTCAGATATTAGTGAAGATAGTCAAATTTTAAATACATTGGAAAATTTTGAATCATATTCAGAATATGACCATGAGAAATTTCAAGAAAAATCTAATGTTGAATATTTGTCATCTAGGTAGATGTCTCTCTATTCTATGGAAGAGTTTGGTAGCTCTACAATTGAAATTTTTCCAGGTAGGACATTGAACATAAACATAAACTTGGAGAAATTACAACAAGAAGAGATAACCAAAACATTACAAAAGCATTCTGCTGCATTTGCATGGGAATACACCGACATGAAAGGCATTGATCCTAAGACTTGTATCCATCACATATATATTGAGGAAAATTGTAGTCCTATTAGACAACCTCAGAGAAGGATGAATCCAAATCTTAGAGAGATTGTGAAAGAAGAGCTCCAAAAATTATTGAATGTAAACTTCATTTACCCAATTTCAGATAGCCAATGGGTTTCTCCTTTGCTAATTATGCCTAAAAAGAATGGTAAATGGAGGGTGTACATTGATTACCAAGAATTGAATAAAGCAACTGATCTAGAATTTATCCAGGACAAAGAATTAAAGGTATTACAGACTCATGTGCATGGATGTGCCTATGTTACTTATGCAAAGGATCAATAAGATTGCTAGACTACATAGACACTGAGGCAAACAACGAAAACATAATAGTCAAACATGTAAACAAAATAAGTTTAATAAGGAGTTCACCCAATGCTCTTGGGCTACGTCTCTTGTTCTAGCCTTTCAGTGGTGGTCTCTCTATTATGTTTTCAAGCAGAGTTTTACAACAGTGAGCTCGATTCGAGACTCACTAAATAGAATGGAGTGCACAAACTCTCTTTATTGTACCTCAACCTCTGAGGGTCACAGTAGTATGACAAGCCTATGCCAAGGAGTTTGATTGAACCCCTCAGGCCTTCAATGGAGTACACAGACTCTCTGACTCTCTCTAGCTCTGTCTAGCTCAATGTTGCCTTCTGGTCAGCTCGGCTTCTACTTTCTATTCTCTGCTATTAATTTTCTGCATCTCTATATGTTGCCTCTCTGTATGTTGCCCCCTCTACTTCTGTCAATTTATGGCTTTAAGGCAAGTCTATTCTTTTGACTGTTTATTTCCACTTGCCATCCTTCTGGTTTCCTTTCCTCTGTCTTTTCGAATTCCTCTGCTCTGCCTCATCATCACCCGATAATGCTTCACAGGGAGGTGGCCACCTATTTGCTAACGAAATGGGTGTCAGATTCCCTGAATCATACTCAAATGGTCGTTAAATCTGTTTTCTTCAAGATCACTCATGAACACGAATCTTTACCAACTCATCATCCACATTGTACTTCGAATCCCTGTCATCTTGCTTTTTGACTTGTCAAATATAGTCAGCCATTGGGACATATCTCCGCTGTCGATCTGGGTCCCCCAGATCCCACGGTCATCCTTCATATCAGGCAGACAAGTCACACAGTGTTTACCCATTCGATGGGAGTGGTTTTCCCTCTCATGCATCAGACGCATGTCTCTCGATGTGTGGCATTGGGCAGAACTCAGTCAAAACTGCTTACCACCTCAAAGCCTTCTGATATCCTGTCAGTTTGGAGAATCCCGCACTACAGAACCAAAATGGTTACTTTTCTGAATTTCATAGAGATTTCAGGTCCAGGTGCTTCAGGGCTTTCCTTCACTGAGGGGGATGGCCTGTGATACGCGACTAGCACTTAACATTAATCGCATATCAGGATCCACCTCTGTTTCTAGAATTAACCTCTGGTTTTTTCCATTTTTGTGCCATTGCGCTTTACCATGGGCCAACGATCTACGCACTTGACCGAGGGTCCTTGTTGCTCCACTCTAGTCACAACTGCAATTGTTATGAGGATTCCTTCTGATAGCTTTGATATTTTCTAGGACTTGAATCTTTTAGCATAATTTGAAGCAATAATGAAAACTTAGAGAGTTTTAGGATCCAATTCAGATCAACAACTCTTAAATATCATTTTCCTTTGCCTCTTATATATCAAGTGTTAGATACATTAGCAGGCAAGAAGTATTTCTCATTCTTGGATGGTTTTAGTGGTTATAATCAAATTCAGGTAGCACCTAAAGATCAGGATAAAACCATATGCACTTGTCCATGGGGAACTTATGCCTACTGAGTACTTCCTTTTGGATTATGTAATGCACCTGCAACATTCCAAAGAGCAGTACTAGGAATTTTTCTTGATCTAATACATGATTGTGTAGAGGTATATATGGATGATTTTACAGTCTATGGGAATACATTTGAAGAAGCTTTGGAAAATTTGGAAAAAGTTGTTAAAATATGTAAGGAAGCAAACCCTTCACTAAGCCATGAAAAATTTTTCATGATGTTTACAGAAGGTATTGTCTTAGGGCATCACATTTCAGGAGATGGGATTAAAGTTGACAAATCTCAATCTAAAGTCATCTCTAAATTATCAATTCCAAATTGCTAAAAGGATGTTAGAAGTTTTCTAGGATTTACAGGATACTATAGAAGGTTTATAGAAATTTTCACTAAAATAGCATCCCCACTCTTCAAATTTCTTACCAAAGATTTTGAATTCAATTAGAATTATGATTTCCAATTGGCATTTGAAACCTTAAAAACAAAATTTTTTGAAGCACCCATTTGTTGGCATTATGATACAGGTGTTGTCCTTCATGGAAACTCACTCAGATGACATATCATAATATAGCTAGAATGATCAAAGACGTATATGCAGGTTCGCTGTGACAAGAATGCGTATACATGTGGGTTCACCATATACCAAGTTGCGTATATGTACACACACATGTTTACAGAAGGAAAGGCACGTACATGTTGGGAATCTAAGTTTTGGTCCATGGTATTTGGGTATTGGTCTATGGTATTTGGTTCGAAGTGTTGACCCCAAGTATTGGGTCCAAGGTATTGGTTCTACATGGTTTTGGACCATGGTATTGAGAGAGGCCTAAACCTATGTAAGGAGAATATCATTAGGCCAAGAGTGGTGCAAGTGTGCAAGTGATGAATATCTGATGAAGTGTGAAATCTAGTATGTTGGTTATGGGTTTGTGATGCTTTGCTTGATCTGAACCAAGGAGGCACCTATGCCGTTGATAAAGATTGATGGACCGATATCATGAAGACTAAAATGTATTATCATTATATAGTATGATCATGAATAGATCTGAATACTGACACATGTTTTATCCTTTATATTTTATGTTTTGGGTATATCTGAAGTTGGAAATTGCAGCGAAGGTATAAGTAATTATTTTCAGATCTATACGCGGGTTCCCTTTGGTGAGACAGCATATACACACTGGTTTGACATAGCCAAGTAGTGTATACATTATGAGATTTGATATTTGAGGTTGATATTAGTTCTAGTGGTTGTTGCAGAGTTATGGGTTCTGCTCTATGTTCTGGTGACTGTGTTTTGATAACAAGGTTTCAATGATTTAGTTGTTGGGTGATTTAGAGTTAATGATTGCATTGTAGCGGTGATTGTTTTTTATTTATGGATCCAGTATGAAAATTTAGGAAACATGGTCCCTGGAAGAAAAGAGAAGGTTGTAGCCATCTGTAGGTCAACACCTATGTACTAGTACATCAGCTAGTACAAGAGCTAAGGGGGTTGTAGCTCCCTTCCAGGAAAAGCTGGAGAATGAGAGAAGGTTGTAGCTTTCTGCAAGTAGAATCCTGCATACTAGTATAAGGTTGCACTAGTACAAAATTTGTAAAAGAAGTTTCTTATTAAAGAAAGATTGAGAAGATTGCAGTAGGTGGTTTTCACCCACATTGGGTTTCCACCTTATATCATGGTGTTCATGTGTGCTTCTTATGTGTGATGATCTATTCTGTTTTACTACACTGTTACTATTATATGTAATAATGTTCTGATGCACTCATTAAAGATCAACTAACTAAATCATAAGTTACTAGATATACGCTAATTGCATTAAACACATTTGTCTATACATCGGGTTGCCTTAACTAATAGCATATAATGAATATAAAATGAAATAAAAGATTATGATTTGCTAAACTGATTCCCCCCCCCCCCCCCTCAATATTATTTCCAACACCATTTTAAGAGGTCCAAATTGGAAACTCCCTTTCCATATTTCAACAGATGCTTCAAATACAGCTCTGGGTGCTGTATTGGGACAAAAAGATTTGATTCCTTATGCTATTTGCTATACAAGTAAGAATTTGACTCCCACTAAGTTAAATTATACTGTGACTAAAAAGGAATTTTTAGCTATTGTTCATGCAATTAGCAAGTTCAAACGTTATATAATAGGCTATGAAACCTTTGTTCATACAAATCACTCTGCAATTAGATATTTAATGAATAAACCTATTACTAATGGCAGAGTTACAACATGGATTTTACTTTTGCAAGAATTCAACATTACTGTGCTAGATAAACCTAGAAAACAAAACACAATTGCTGATTTTTTGTCCAGGATTCAGAATATCAAAGAAGATTCTCCAGTTGATGATAAGTTTCTTGATGAATATCTTTTTGCAGTAACTACTCAAACTCATGGGTTTGTAGATATTGCTAATAGCTTGGTCACATGAAAGTTACCTTCACATTTGTTTCCTAGAGAGAAAAGAAAAATTATTCAGGAAAGTGCAAGATATTCATGGATCACTAACGAATTGTATAAAAAAAGCCCAAATCTTATGATCAGAAGGTGTGTCAAGGAAGATGAAATGCCCGAGATTCTTAAGGCATGTCATGATGAGCCATGTGGTGGACACTTTGCTGACAAGAGGACAACCTATAAAATCCTTTCTTTAGGATATTGTTGGCCATCCATCTTCAAATATGCTAAAGAATATGTCAGGACATGTGACAGCTGCCAAAGGGTAGGGAAACCTGCTCCTCAAATGAAATGCCATTACAAATTTAGGTACTCATCGAACATTTTGAAAAGTGGGCCTTAGATTTTATTGGGCCAATTAATCCTCCATCTAATCAGAAGAAGTATATATTAGTATAAACTGATTATGTCACTAAATGGGTAGAAGCCAAAGCATTACCTTTTGCATCTAACATGGTGGAAGGGGTTGTGGAAGAATATAAGATCAAACATAGGAAATCTACTCCTTATCATCCTCAAGCAAATGGTCAAGTGGAATCTATAAATAAAGTGATTGAAGGAATCCTCACCAAGACTGTGCATCTACATAGAAGAGATTGGGCTAAAGGCTTCCTGAAGCCTTATGGGCCTACAGAACTACATGGAGGAACACAACGGGACATACACCCTATGAACTTGTTTATGGGAAACAAGTCATGTTCCCTATAGAGTTCCAAATCAAAATTTTCAAGATGGCAATCCAACTGGGACTAGATTTATTAGAGTCACAAAAGCATAGGCTAGAGCAATTAAATGAACTTGATGAAATCAGGCAAGAGGCAGTTCAAAGGACTAGTATAGTCCAACAACAGAGGGCTAAATGGAATGACAAATATATCAAATATAAGAGGTTTCAAGTGGGAGATTGGGTGTTGTGATTCAAATTTCAAGGATTTTCAAGGGAAGTTTCAAACTCATTGGCTTGGGCCATATGAGATTGAAAAAGTCTTTAGTATTGGAGCAGTGAAGATAAGAACAATAGATGAAAGTAAAACTCCTCTTCTTGTGAATGGTCATAGATTAAAGATATATCATAAACGAATTTCAAAAGAGGAGTTCATTAAGATTTTCCAAGAGCTAGTGAAGAAGAATTCTTCTTCTCCACTAACTTAGTCTTTATTTTTCCTATAAAAAAAACAAACAAATAAAAAAATTAAATTGTGCAAGGTTGCAAACCAATTATTGATTGGCATACTTATACAAAAAATATAGGGTGAAAATCAAAGGTTTCTGACACCATATATTTTCCATTTTCTTTCTGTAATAAGTAGTGACAGAAAGAAACAGTCACTTTGCATTTTAGATTCTGCAAATTCATCATCTCGTCTCACCTCACTCCATTTTATTTTTGTAATTTCACTTCATCTCATTATCATATTCCATCATTAAAAAATTTCAGTTTTCCTTTTACAACTTTCATTCCATTTTCATTTCATTTCACTAACATAGCCACTTCCATTTCATTCATGATCCATAAGCCATATTTCACTTTTTGTTTCACGTTCTGCAGTTGGTTATGTTCTGTAGCTAATCTAATTCTGCAGCTACAATTTTTTTATCAGTTTAAGCACAAGTGTATAGCTCATAATAAAATCATGTATGCAAGGAATTGAAGAAAAATCAATTTTTGAAGACCAACCTTGCTCAAGGTACTTGTGGATCAACATCAAAAAAAAAATAGCAAGAGAAAGGTAAAAGTTCCAAAGGTAAATGCAAAAATTTATTTCAAAAAGCAATTTGAAAACATAAGTTTGTATAGTATGTATAATCACATGCCTCCTTAATCAACCATCATTTGATTTGACCGCCACTATGTCTCCACCATATCTTCCATATTTAATGGTAAACGGTCTTAATGATTCTTTGATAACAAATCTCTGCTTCAAACTTCAGAACCTGTACCCAAATAGTCCTCCACAACTCCACCTGTTAACAGTCAAGATAATGATGTGACCTACCTATCTATGACTCTCTAAACCCTTACTGTCTATTTATTACATGCAAACTCTTGAGTTTTTCTCTCATATTCATGCAGTCATTTCATATACATAGTCTTTCCATTTTCTATATACACATTCACTCCATTTTTCATATACACATAGTATTTCCATTTTCATATATACGCAATCATTCCATTTCCATACACACAATCGTTCCATTTGTTAAATAACACTCGTTTTATAGAGAGTTAGAGTAATTTTAAAGGTTAACTGAAAACAGGGGATATGGGGCTTATTGTCAAGACAGAGCTCGTAGGGGTAAAGTATATGGAGGGGTATCCACAGCTTAAAGGGATGCTACAGAAGGTTGGATGGTTAAATTTTATTGAGAAATTTGATGACTACCACAAGGAAATTACCAAGTCTTTTTCAAGGTCTTTTGATGGCACAGAAATGGAGATAGGAGATATCAAATTTGCAGTCACAAAATCCTTCATAGCAAAGGCAAAAGAGCTTCTGAGACAAGGAGAAAGATGGTTTAAAAACAAGCAATTTCATGGTGAATCTTGGTAAGTGATCCTTAGAAACCCAGGTATGGATGTTATAGTATTTAGGAAAGGAATTCCTATTTCAGCACTCAAAAACAAATGGGGTAATATGTTGTTAATATTGCAAAGATTCATTACATGTGAAGGAAGATTTGGGTTTATGTATGTTTACCACATATTATTATTAATGATTTTTTTAGAAAATGGAACCATCAACCTTCCCTTCTTCCTTCTAAACAGTCTAAGAAGGATGGCTACAAATGTCCAAAAGAAAATTGAATCCATAGAAACAACTATGTATCCTCATGGATTAGTGAAAATACTAGTTGAATTCCATTTCAAAAGTGTAGGGGATACATGGGAAGATTTCTTGGTAAGAAATTTTTTCCAAGATGCTCCAGAGTCACCTAAGGAGAGTCATATTAAGAAAAGTAGGAGGAGAAAGATCAGCATCAACATTCAAAACCAAAATTTAGGAAGCAAACTAAACAAAAAGGAAAAATGAAAGATTGAGCTGAAGAAATCAATGAAGACATTCCCGAACCTTCATCACCACAAGAAGATGAACAGTTACTCTCCAAAAGACTAACCAAGATTAAGGAGCAAATCAAGAAAAAGGAGGAGATAAGAAAGAGGAAGAAGAACACAAGAGAAGAAACCATAAGCTTCGAAAACCTGAGAAGGAGCTCTAGACTCTGAGGTAAGGTGAGGAAGTTAACATCAAAAGGAGCCCAGTTCATAAACTTAGAGGAAGAAACCCTAGTTCATTCTCCTGATAGTATTCCACCTGAACACAGTCCACAAAACTCTCCTCCATAGAATTTTGAAGGCAGCCCAAGCAGAGCTTCTCCTGGCATAGATCTAGTACAGCAGCAAATCTATGACTACATAGAGTCATTAGAAAAAAAGGATACCTCAATGGATCCAGGATCCTCAACCAATCTAGAGCATCCTGTCAATCCACAAGAACCTCTAACTAGCTCTCTCAAATAAGAAATCTTTGAGTTAGAGATTTTAATAGGCACATTAAAAAAGAAAATGAAACTTTGAGGGAACAAAATATGCTGGATAGAGCCATTCATGACAACACAATGCTGCACCTAGGATTATGGTACAAGAAAAATAGGAAGCTAAAAAGGAAAAACAAGAATTTGAGCAGAACAATTATCAACCTCAAATACAGACTTCTTATGAAGAATCCCAGGATGGTAGCCAGTGCAAGGAGAAGTAAGAAAAGGAAGTTGGATGTGCTGGCAGAAGTGTCAGAACAAATGCAATAGGAGAAAGAAGTTCACATTTTTGAAAACTGCATGGGGAAAAGAAATGATTTTGCAGTGGGGGTATATTAAGCCTCAAAATTACTCTTTCCCTAGCAACTCTTCTCATTCCTTTTCTTTGTTTTTCCATAAGAAAGATGCATTGTCATCACCAATAACCAGTATATACTATCTTGAGGAGGAAACTTGGTGATTTACATGTTATGATTTTATGTTTTTCTATTTGAATAAATTTTTGTATATTAGCTATGGAATGCAACCTATTCTACAGCTAATCGGCTATTTCGCAACTACCTTCATGCTCTAACAAGTTCTAGGTAGAAGGAGAAATAGCCACATGGGCAGCTTAGAAATCATCATGACATCATCAATGCAGCACAGTCATCTACCTCCAATTTGTAGAGATTCTTTACTCGAATCCCGATTCGCTTGGTCTGTCTAGTACCGATATGCCTCAGGAATACCTTTCCATTACTAAAGACTACATCATAGCCTTTATCCTCTAGCATAGCGACAGACACAAGATTCTTCTTCAGACCTGGTACATACTTTACATTAGTCAGGGTGAGAGGATTTCCATGCTCCCTCTGAAACATAACCATACCTTCACCTAAAACATGGAACTTTCCATCATCGCCCATCTCGATCCACATCTGGAGATCCTTCTCCTCCAAGGTATTGAAAATATTCTTGTCACCTGACATGTGGAATGAAGCTCCATTGTCTAGGTATCACACACATCCCACCATGGATGTAACCATGCATGCGACAAGAGAGAAATCCAACTCAAACTGTGAGGCCAGTTCCTCACCATCAGAACCCTTTGAGGATCCCTTCTTGGATTTCTTCTGTGGACAATTTGTAGCATAATGGCCAACTTCATGACAATGAAAGCATCGCACTTTCGATTTGTAAAATTTCTTCCCACCATGGGAAGAACAGGATTTGGGATCATATGCCTTCCCTTTCCCTTTCCTCACCTTACTCACTAAGGCTAGATTTTCCTCATCATCTTTCTTTGATGAGGATCCATCTCTGGTGCTTCTTCTTATCTCCTCCTACATCAGATCCGACCAAAGTCACTCCCAATCTAGCAATTTTTCTCTTCCATTAACTGAGTCTTGGTAGCTATGCTGGCTCTTAGGAAGACTGAGGAGTGCAAGACTCACCATGTCATCATCGTTTGTCATGATCCCTACACTTCCAAGCTCATCCCTGCAGGTGGTGAGTTTGTTCAGATATGTAGAGATTGTGTCACCCTTTTCACACTTGATTTTCCTAAGCTTGTCTTTCAGCGCTAGCTTCCTCTGATCATTTTTGTTCTGATATAGATCTTTCAATGTTTTCCACATCAAAAACTGTGTCCCCTTCCCATGGAGACTTGAGACTATGTGGTCTCGAATTCCCTCCAGAAGGATTCTCCTTGCTCTAGCCACACATTTCTTCCAATCTGCCAATTTTGTAGCATCAGTCGGCTTGGGGACTTCTTGATCAATAAAGTCCTTTAGACCATTATCCTCTAATATTGCTTCCATGTAATCCTTCTTGGCTATATAATTCGAGCTTCCATCAAGGGCATACTTGAGTCTTAAACCGTTGAATGCCATTGGTGAAATTGAGATGTGATAAGAACTCAATTTCTATATTTAGGAACCTCAAACTTGAAACTTCTCCCTTCTTGTATATTGTTCTTCACTTTGATCACCTTTGCTCTGATACCATGTAGAAATTCCCACTGTAGATCAACAGATTATGCAATATACTAAAGCAAAATATAAGATCTACTTCTCGAACAAACTTTGCGAAAGCTTAATCGAATATGAGCAAGATCAAATAGAAAACATATAACTGAGAAGGAGAAATCAATCACACATAAACACGGAAGAATAACCCAGGGAAAGCCTCAGCCTAAAACCCCAATATTTGTATTATCATACAAGTGGAAATATGTTCAAGTTACAAAAGAAATCAACTCTGAAGCTATCATGCTCTCTCTACAATCAAACAATATAGCTCACAATCTGAGTAGACAAGAGATATGCCTTTTCTCAACCCTCCAAGCCTCCTATTTCCTTGTGCAGTTTTTCTTAGGGTCTAATGATGCCACTTGTGTGACTGGCCTCATCACACACTCACTAAACTGAAGAAGTAACTGTGTAATATCCAAGAAATGAATTCCTTCTGCATGCAAGAGACATTCACAATGGAATATTCCTACAACTAATAGTACATTGTCCCTCCAACTGATCTCAACTAGGTTTTTGTCTAAACTGACATGCATGAGTTATTATGAGAGAATATTCAGTTATCTGAAGTGCAGCAGTTACATGCATGCATGCACTAACTAACTGAACTCACAATTAATTCAACAAACTATTTGAACTAATCTAACAGGACTTGACTCAGTTAACTAAGCCAACTAATTATAACTCATCCTTATCTCTTTAACTGATGGATAAATTCCTCAATCAATGGAGAAACTGTTGCATGTCCCTACATAGACTTCATGTTTGATTTTCTACAACTAATTAACTCAAGAAGAATTAATTAATTATTTTACAAACAGCTGCTAGGATCAAATTCGAATTTTTACTTCTCTATTTTAGTTCAGGGACTAACTAAAATAGGAAGCTATCCTGAAATGCTATTTATAGCAATACTAAATTTATCACTTCTATATCTAGCATTTCTTGTTGCTATTTTCAACACTTATTTAGTTCAGGGGACGATATCTCTTCTGCAAGGTCCACAAGATTAGCAAAATATATGTATAATCATAATCGTCATAGTATATGGACATCATCTCAATCATCATCTAGTTACCATCCATGATGCCACAAATACAACACCAACTAGAAACAATGCATGCATAATGACATATGTACGACACACATGTATACACAATACATACAAACAGTGACATGCATTCATGACAAAGACATTCTGACAACAACACCATCAACTTTTGCATGACATCATAATGGCAACCATGATCACCACCATGCAAACACAATAAGCACACAGACCACAAGCATAAGACACATATGCAACCGACATGTACATATGACAACACTTTCATCCAAGGAGAACGGAGCCATGCTTTGATACCACTCTGTAACACTATCCTCCAACATTTACCCAAGATAACTAGTCCACTAGGGTAGACATGTTACAAAGAGTTACTATGATATGATTCAAATCCCCATGTATAGTTAAGGAAGTGGAATCGACATGATAAGACCAATCCTACCTTCCTCAGAGGCTACAGAACCTTCAAGGTCCAACCAACCCCTTAAGTGTCCAACCCCTGAGAGAACTTGCTTTTTCACTACCCTAGAGCCTTAGTCTCCCCCATGACAAGGTATGCATGTGACTGAGACCCTCCATTCACTCCCAAATCAAGGCATCCATGCAACTGGGACCCTCCAGTAACTCCCACAACAAGGCGTCCATGTGACTATGGCCTTTTTTAGGAAATTCTTTGCCAACAACCCTATATTCTGAGCCACCTTTTCTAGGCTAGGACTCAGGCCACTGCCCAAAAATTTATGAAACTTCTAGAAATTATAAATAACATTAAAACAAAGTTACTAATGCAAACACTTGAACAAGGAATTGACCTGTTCCCCCTAGCCATAATAGGAATTTCGTCAAACATATCAAAAACATGTAATCTATAGGTCATAACAACGTATCTAAGCATAAGGATCTCATACTTATCTAAGAATCATCAAGGAGGACTAGTATCTCCTCACAATAGTTTCATTCTTATCTATTAAGTCATTCATTCATTATTGTCTCATATGCTAATCAAAACATGATGAGATCCATATATCAAGACTATCATAAAAAATTCTCGTAACCAAAAAATAACCAAAGATATATATCAATAATAAAATAATTGTTAAATCCATAAATTACAAGCACATTTACTCATAAAATACCAAAGGAAAATGAGCTCTTATTAACGTATGAAAATCCAACCAAGTGAGGGACTTCCACATACCACCCAACCATAGATTAGGCTTAATAAAATATTTATTTCAGCCAATCACCCCTGTGCCATATTCCAAGCATAAATGTGATATCTCATGAAACAAATTTAAAAAAAACCAAACCAAGGCTTTTAGAGGCCAAACCACCTCAACCCTTAAACAATGATTCCACCTCACAATTGGACATCACTAACCATCACTAGATCAATCTCTACACAAGTTTTTTAGGGCTCCAAAGCGTTTGTTCCAACCAAGGCTTCCAGGACTAGTAATTCAACCCATAGTTGTCATCAGGCTCTAGAGTGCTTGTCCAACCAGGGCTTCCAAGACTAGTAACTCAACCCACCATGGGCTCCAAAGCATTTGTCCAACCAAGGCTTCTAGGACTATTAAGTCAACCCAAGTTGTTATCAGGCTTCCAGATCATTTTTCCAACCAAAATTTAGGAACTAGTAACTCAACCCACAACCATAAGGAACATGAGAAGCAACCAGAAAACAAAAGGAAAGAAACCCACAACACCATGGTTATCCAGGAAATGGAAATTCTAGGCAAAACCACTATCAACCCAATAAATCCTCCATGCCAATGATAGATCATAACCAAAAAACCACATGCATGTGTCATGCATGTCAAAACTAGCAACGAAATCATACATTCAACTCGGTACCTACAAGAAAAACCTAATGTAGCTATTGATCCCAATGTCCTATTGCATTTTCCTACTCTTCTTTTGCCTTCTTCTTCCAAATCCCAAGTATTCCACACTCCTCTAAGAGTGCTCCAAGAAAACTCTAAGTGTCTAACAATATGAGAGAGAGAGAGAGAGAGAGAGTAGAAATGGGAGCTCCAAAACTTTACTGGAAAAAAAAATAAAAAACAAACAAACAAACAAACAAAACAAAAAAAACAAACAAACAAACAAACAAACAAACAAGAAAACAAAAAAGCAAAACAAAACAAAACAAAACAAAACCAAACAAAAAAACAAAAACAAAAACAAAAACAAAACAAAAACAAAACAAAAACAAACAAACAAAAACCAACAACAACAACAACAAAACAAACAAAACAAAAAAAAAAAAACGAAAAAACAAACAAACAAACAAACAAACAAACAAAAGCAAAAAAACACTAACCAAAATCTACTAACTGATCCTCAGAAGCCTTTTTATCATTGAGGCCTATATTTTCTTCATTTTCCATTATTCTCCTTTATTTTCCTCCTTACATGAACCCTATGACCTTTCACCTCCCTTTTCTCCTATTTTCCATTATTTTCATAAATAAAATGCCAATAAATGTCATTTTGCCTTTTTCATTGTCTTTGCCAATTTCCATAGCCATTAATTAATCACAAATGATCCCCATCACTATGTTTTTTCCCAACAATAAGCTTGGAATACATGTCACATGACCTTGGTTATTATTTTTCCTTTATTAACTTTATTACATGGATTTTTTAAGAGGGTTTTTACATTTCCATTGAATGAAATGCTTGCCCTTGCAAGTTTTCACACATCTTAAGAGGTATATGTGTATTCACGTAAAATAGCTTAGTCTAAAATGTGTAATTTTTAATATATAATATATATATATATATATATGAGAATGATCTACACGGAAAGAGCTATGTTTTTCATATTAAAAAATTATTTTTTATGCAAATTTATTTATTTTTATTTTTTTTCGAAGTTGGCGAAGTGATATATCAATTGCATTTTGCAAACACACGTGTTCACGTAGTTTTTTTCAACTATTTAAATAAATTGAAAAACCAAAAGTACCCTTTTGAAGAGGACTTGTAAATGAATATAGTGGTATTTTTTGAAATATTTTTGTGGTGCATATTTTATGATATTGATTTTTTATTCAACCTCTTTAAAACAGTTAAACAAAATCACGCATTATGTTTAAAATAAATTAGATGAAAAATATCATATGAATTTGAAAATGTCAAACTCATATGCCATTGGATATAGGATTCCTTCATGAATTTAACGTGATAAATTCTACCACCTAAGGACAAATATAGCCCTTAATTCTGCTAGGGTACAAAATGGTGTTGCGGGAAATTTTGCAGAAGGGGAACTAAATTTGTGGATTTTAGGACTCAAGTGGCTCGATCAAGTGCTAAAAATCTCAATCAAGCATTTGATTTCAAAATTCAAATAGCTCGATCGAGCTATTTTAAATTATAATAGATTGATCACGCTATTCTTTTAGTGCTCAAGGAGCTCAATCGAGTGCTTAAAAATGGCTCAATCGAGCTATCATTTTTCCATCCAAACACGCCCTCTTTGGCCAATAGGTGTAACTCAACTCCATGATTTCACCCACGGGTTTTTCTTCCTAAAGAGTTTTCCAAATTCTTCCAAGTTATATTCTCTTCCATGATATTGTGGTATGCATAACATCTTCCCACCAGATATCTACTTTTCCTTTGAGATTGAAAGTAGCTATCTCAGCTTTCATATTCTCCGAGTAATCATGAAGTTTGAAAATTTTCCTCATTTTGAGTAGCCATTCTTCTACATCTTCTGATTTGGTCATCTCACCATCAAAAGTAGGAGGCTTGGCTTTCTTGAATTCTTCTAGAAAATATCCCTTGTCACTCCTCCAATAATGATGTTCGTGGCAATGATGATGATGTCTCCTCGAATTATAGCTATAATAGAACCCATGCATTCTAATCCTCCTCTCAGGTGTATCCAAGAGTCTTCCACTCTTTACTGTATCATCCATGTCCATCATGTACATTTTTTGATACTTGGTTCAATCAACACCATTAGTATTTTCTTCTTGTCTATCTCCATGACTTGTCTCCATCTATCAATGCTTCTGTAAATATGAAAGGCTTCGAAGGATACTGCATTAACTTTACCTTTATTTTCTTGAGCTTTTTTAAGCCTTTCCTAGGCCTCAATCGACCACTCATTATCGTTTTTACAGCTTCTCAATGTGTTTTCTAGATCAAGAGATTCCCCCTCTCGCTACTGCCCAACTGATTTCTCCCATCCCACTAATTTCCCTTTTGCCATGTGCAGGGAGTCATATGAACTATATTCAACCATTATGCTCTTCATTTCTTGGTCTTCTATTTTCTTGCAACATATCACTATTAGATCAAATAAAAGGCATAATCAAAAGCATTACCTCAATTTAATGATGGTGAGGCTTTTTTATCTACACGAGTCAATCCAGATTAGCGCGATACATAATAATATCCAAGCATATCATCTCATACATGAATCAAGAGAGTAACACAAAACTATAATAGCATCATGTACATGGACATAATAACAATAAAATAGTTGATTTGCATACATGATAATCACATAGGTAACTGACATGCATGCATAACAATATGCATTTACCCTAAGGTCCAGTGTTGTGAACCTGCTACGATACCACATTGTAACACCCCACCCCACATTTACCGACTTTAACAAGCTCACCAAGGTAAACATGAGCTAAGAGTTACTATGCACAACCCAACATCCAAGTTATAGTTATGAAAATGGGGTCCACTTATCCAAAACTTATTGTAAAACACATATAAACACATGATCACTCTGATAATAGTCTAACTTCCCCTGGTGATCATTTTCCAAGGCTAGAAATTATTCTCGACTTTGATTTGTCTCTTAGTCATAATCATGTAGGTTTGTGAGTGCAACAAAAAGGCTCTAGTGCATGCATAACTCATTCTTCATGCCACTATGACCTAAGTTTCCTCTTTCTATGCATGCAACCATGACCTCTATTCCAAAATTTTAGGGCTTTCCTATAGGTCAACTTCCCAGAATTATCCAAAAATATGTCAAAAATGTATGTATATCTATATACTTTGTCCCAGTGTTTATTCTTGATCAAAACTTTCCCAACAAATGTGAATCATTTAGACAAATACCTTGTAAACAAAGAACCTATAGGTCATGAATGCATAATTTGTTCATTGTTTCATTAGTGTCGTCATATGTTCATCAAGAAATCTTGTTTCCATCTCATAATTAGTTGCAGCAAAAAATATTAGGACATGCATCCATATAAAACATTCAAGAGCCTATCAACCATGGGAAATATATATAACAAAATTTCTTCATGTCATAAGAAATACACCTTACATGTAACTAGCATTTAACAAAAATTAAACCATGACAAACCAACCACATAATCACACATTAAAACAGAAATTGTGCTCATTGATCTCATTAAAGAATAACACATATTAACATATGCAGAGTGCCAACCAAGTCAAGGACTTCCACATACCACCCGACCATAAATTGTGCTAAACTAAATCTTTTTCTAGCCAATCACCCCATGCCATATTCCAAGCATGAATTTGGGATCACATGGGATAACCAAAACATAACTGAATAGGGGATCCAAAGGATACCACCTCCACCCTCAAGCCACATTGATTTCACCCAATATTGGGTCCAAAAATCACCAAAACCAATAGAAAATTGGATTCCTTAAAATTTATTCACCATACCTAGAGGAATTTTCCTATCTCTACCCACCTGTCAAGAGCTTCCCGAAGAAAACCATCTCCACCCTCAACCCTTAGCCTAAGACCACCTCAATCAGGACCCAAAGTCTACTGGCAATCCAAATCTCAACCAAACAGGTGTGGTGAAGTAAAATTATAACTATAGACACGAACGAATTCCTCTAGCCCGATGATGGGTCTAGCCACAATAGATACATTCTATGGAACATTTCCTTAGGTTAGAACCAATTAAGAGGGACTACCTCTTAGTCCACTTATCCTATTTGATGATGTCCTCGCTTGCTCACCCCAGCTATCTCTCACTTCCTTCTTCAAGCACCTGAAACAAGTAAACAACAACAAACAAAAAACGAAATAATAGACAAATTATAATTCAACCTGTACCTTCATGTTCCGGATTATCCACAGTTTCCAGTTTAGTCTGTCGACGTTTCGAACCCCAACGGGGGTCCATCATCAGGACACTTCTGAAACGTCGACAGACTAAACTGGAAACTGTGGATAATCCGGAACATGAAGGTACAAATAACTCCCACAGTGGCTTGAAAACCAACATATAATTCAACCTACTTAAGAAGTCAAGAAATATTAAGCCATGAACATGTAAGATGAAAAATCATGTACGAAATCAATTGATAGTTGCATATATTAATATCAAAGATAGATTACAACCATTTGTCTTGACATTGCAGTCCTCCTCTGACAAGACTAGGTTCCCACACACTTCTACTAGCATTCCATGATGGCCTCAATCAACAATAGTCTTAAGGCTCTTCCCTTTATGCTTCATTCCAAACCAAATAACACTTCTCCCTCACACAACTAGATAGCTACAACTAGTAATAGCTTGTTGTTTACTCCAAACCAAAATAGCATTAGCACAGCAATATCAACACTAACAATAACACTAGCTTGTGCGTGGGAAGAAGGGAGGTTTATATAGGAAAAATGGATGGGAAATGGATCCTCTTCTCATGGGATAAGGGCTTATCCCTTGAGGTAGTTCCATCATTATAGGGGAAAGGAGCCCAAACTAACATCCTTGACCCCATCCGGCCAAACCATTTACCAGACTTCCATTACGAAGCTTCAGAGCTAGAAGCTTTGGCTCCTAATTTAAAAAACTTTCCAAAACAGGAAGGCACGACTGGAACACATCTCAGTCGCTCTGATCGTCATGAGGGATAGTGCTAATCTCTGCACATCGACGCGGGTGAGACAAAGGTCATTAGCGCCAGTCTTGTAAACTGGGCAAAACAGAAGTTACAGGGGAAATGGTGCAAAAGGGAATTGATCTGATCATGAAGAGGGACACAATGGAATTTCTTCATGAAGGAAAAGCATGTGGGGTTCACTATAGAGGTCCTCCAAGATCAAGGAATGGGAAGTATAGGGACAGTGACAAAATGTTGTGTAAGAGATGCCCCCTAAAGCATGAAGGCTACACTGGAGTGAGGGATGAAATGCTTTATAAATCGGTGCAGGGAACCAGTCAATCGTCGGAAAACCTACAAGAAAGTACAGATACATATACATAAACTGAGATCTCTGTCAAATGATACATGAATCGTGGCATGGGCGCAACCATCTAGAGAATGATCATGTAAATGGATCCAGGTATGGGTGGAGCCATCCATCAAAGAGGATCATAATGAAACCAAGGTATGGTCATAACCATCCAATAATGAGAAGGAACACATATGATAACTC